>UZAF01016702.1:29228-61957 GCA_900617895.1 Haemonchus placei
TGTGCAGCCTCTACAATACCGGTGGAACTCGTCCGAGGATACATACGGGCCAATCTTTGAGCCTTTATAACTCCCTAACTAGACCGTTTTCCGACCTAATGGTGCCAGATATAGTATGCGAGGGGACCTCAAATTTATCCTGAGGAGGAATCCAGAAACCATTTTTATCGTGAAGTGTGCCTTTAAAACAAACTGGTTCAACCACGTTGTTGGATCAAATGTAAGATTTGAAGTGAGTCAATCTGTTCAGCGAGAAGCTGACAGAGCGATTTGAAACATTTCTCTTACTTTCTGTACGCTTCTCAGTTATCAAAAACAATCTTGATGGACGATTGGATAATTTTGATGGATGACTGGATGTTTTGGCTGGAGGAATTCGACTTCACACTGAAAACCTCACTCGTCTTCTTTAGCAGCGTTCACGGGAACACGGAATTATTCAGTGGTATTTGCCCTTTCAATCCAGGAATTTCTTTAATTCATGCGGAGAATTGGGTATTGAGGTTCAAAGGAGAGATTTTGTTCGATACCATCCGATTTTCGGAAATTTTGAATTCTAACAAGTGTTCTACCATCCTACAGCAGTACCTTTTTGCAGTCTCCGAGCAGAAAGCGTCAGTTTGGTGGATAATGAGCGACAACTTTCGGATCGGCAAATCTTGCAACTGCTTCTGCTCATTTATAGATCCAGCTAATTACGATTATCATTATGGTTTTCATCACCCATACAGTTCATCTCCCTATTTTTCTTAAACTTTTTTCTTTACTTTTATCTCTGGGTGTCTGACTTATTCGAGACTGTGTTTGCCTTCCAATTTCCTCGGATCTGTCTGGGTCATCTCAGAGCCAAATTCTCACCCTCGCACTTTAGATATGTTCAGCTCCAAGAATTCTTCTTTTATTTCGAGGCTGTTCCAGGGGATGATACCGCATTGTCTATTCAGCCCACTCTTTGCGAGCTTTCAGAGTGTCTTCCGAAACTATTTTATTACTGTTCCACACACTTTGCCCATGAGCTGGCCAGCTAGGTAGTTCCACCTTTCCTACTGGGAAACTGACAGGAAGCTTTTATAAAACGAATTGCGCATGACCTCATCACAACTATTCGCCAACTTCTTGTCATAATACCCTTAACGAATCATAACTTCCAACTGACTTGCTTGGTTGCAAATGTTTCCTAATGTTTTCCAAAAATAAAGAGTTCGTCAGAATTCAATTCTTCATTACACTCACTCTGAAAAATTAAAATCTGTTAATTTATTGATTATGAAAAAGCAAACTCCTTAGAAATGGGAGGTTAGGACGAGCGAGCGCTTTAAGAGTCGGCTTGCACACGACACACAAGCTTGAAGTAGGCATCATTGAGTTGATTGAGTTTACGGGAAAAATTGGGCATTAGCCTGAATGCTGAGAGTGCTATGCGTCTTTCAGTGAGAGGAAAAGTTTTACCAACGCTAACGAAAAGGCTTGGCAGGGACAAAATCACCCCGTCCGCTTGAACCAACCGTAGTTGAGAGTTAAAAGTAATGGTTCAAGTTCATGGATTGAGAATATCGATTAATTTCAGTTCCATTATAGTTTTAATGATAACATTCGGTGAAGAAATCGACTTTGTAATGGGTATGTGATAGGCCACGAACATAACCATCTCCCCTTGTCAAACTGAGAGAGCTCGTTTTTGTGATCCGCCCGGAGACAATTACGAACCTACGGGCCATTTCATGAACCGTTTCAAGAACCCACTGGAATGACAATTGGGGGTGGAGGGATGGGAGATGAGAGGAAGGGTGAGGCTGTTGGGTTGGTCAGTTTCTTGACAGGAGCCTCGAGTAGGAGGAGGTATTCCCAGAATAAGGTGAGGAAGGGGTTGGATGAGCAATTGTCAATAAGTACAATCTCTTCTTTTTATTAATAGATTAGCTTGCAACTTCCGCTACAATTAATCTTTTACTCATCAGACAAAAGCAACTCATTCAGACTGCACCCTGAGGAGGCTTCAGATAATCAGCCTTCATCCATGGATGATCATACTGTATGGGCCATTGAAAAGGGCTGAACTGCAGCAAAGTGGCAGACACCTTCCGAACTAACTTCCCATTTCCTCAATTTGAATTTGGCTTCATTCATTTGGGAGCAGGCCCACTTGGTTTCAGCTGAATTGGCGTGGTCTATCGTGAGTCCACGCTCGCTCATCCAAGTGCCCAGCGAGGTGGGCACATGACCGAACAAATCTCAAATCTTAGAACAATTTTTTGGAATCGCCATCGCAGAAAAATCCGCCGTATACGAAGGGCTCATTTTACTTTTGAACGTAGTGAGGCAGCAGAAGTCAGTACATACGAAATCCTCTAACTACTAGACTTTCAAGTTTGTTAGATAGAGGTGTTGGATGTCCTCCCCACTGTCATGCTTGACTTGAAGCGGTAGTAGGTCCCAGGTGATGGGCCATTTCAACTCACTTCAGTACTCTGGGTGCGCAATTCCTCTGCCCTGTTTGAAAGCCTTATTACTAAAGGTTGGTAACCAACGGTAGCTGCCATTAAGCCCATTGTTAGAACTCAGCTGTAACTGTCCTTGGCCGATCAAAAGATAAATCTTTCAGCATCAATCCCGTCACTGGGGTGCGCCTCCCATACGACTTCCATTCAGAATCGTAGTGGTGATTTGAATGCGTACATATCTTACACAATGTCTTTCAGAGGTCACGATATGCATATCAGTGCTTTCTATCCATTGAGACGGTCCTGGTACCCCATAACCAACCCCGGAAAGATAGAATGTTGATTTAGCGGTTATTGGTCCAGGATTCGATCCTTGGACTATGCGTATGGTAAATGCTACCACTTCACCTGTGCTTTTGGTTGATTTGTAAGTATCCAAGTATGTAGTAAGTATCCAAAGTATAGAAACAAATAGGGTGGAGGTGGTGTAGTGGCAAAAGGCGCACTATCATTAGTCATTTCCGCGGGTTCGGATCCCGGATCGATAGCCGCCCGGTCCAACCAAGCCTTCCAGCCCTTCGGGGTCGGCCAATTGGTAGCAGACTCGTCTGGGAGGGTAAAAACACTGACTTGTACATCGGCTGGTCATTGCATAGGCCACATACGCATCCAAAACGCCACTACGGTTCTGATTGGGGGTTAGATGTGGGGCGTATCCCGCAGACTAGATTGATTAACGTCAAAAAACCTTTTCCCTTGTTCTTTTATAGTAACAAGTGAGTCAAAATATATGCTTGCAATTAGAAGAGCATCAAGTTGAAGTATAAAAAATCACTCACGCTATTGCAGGATAACCTTTGGAGTCATTTTGTTGATTCTGTCGGCGTACCATTCTAAGTGTATATTCCATCAGAAGCAGTCAGATAAATACAACTCTCGCGATACAAAGACGGGGAATTCGCGCAAAATTCACATAAACTAACTTTCTAGTTCAAGAGCAAGCTCGAACTATGGGAGGCCGGCGATAACACTGACGATGGATGGGGGACGGTACGAACGTGCGTCCGAGGGTGCGCGCGGCGAATTGCGCGGCAAAGTTCGTGACGATTTGTACGACTACGGCGCCAATTTTCGGGGCACAAACTCGAAGTAGTGTAGTTTAGTAGGGCCGGATAATCCTCCTAATCCACTCTATNTGAAATTTGAGCCCCAATGACAGGCGCCGAACTCGTTCAAACCATTACGAACTTCGCCGCGCAATCTGCCGCGCGCATCCTTGGACGCACGTTCGTACACATACCCGCGATGGATAGTCGGAGGGTAATATAGTAATGAGAGAGGTGTTGATTCAGAGATGTTTAACAGGAGATATTACTATATCATGAACATAGGGTCTTAAAAGTGGTGTCTTCATTAAAATGGGCGATACTAACGTGAAGTCATTCAAAACTGTTAAAAGAATTAACTTTTTTAGAAATCTCCGGGTGAGATGTGTCAAAGTCAAAATGGTGATAAACTAGCATAGGAAGGTATGTTCAAGTGAAGAGTCTGACAGATGAGATTATCGCTTCGTCAAACTTGGTAGCGTGGCTTACGAGATATGAGGGACGTCTTCCCTTTGAAGAATAACCTTATTGTTCTCCTTCACAAATTGAAAATCTTTCGGGATCCGATTTCGCTTTGAAAACTGCCCTGACGGAATCTTGTTACTTTTCATACTGCTATTGACCTCAATTCCAATGCTCGAAACTAAGCAGAAATCCAAACAAACAAGTAGTAGCTCTGTGAAGATCGTGCTACCCGAGGCAGACAACATTTCTCCTTGGATTGTTATTTATTTATCTCTTTGTTCGCCTCACAGACTCTCTAGACCTCAAACCTGGAGCTGATTACCGAAAATCTATCTAGCATTACACCCAATCGTTATTCCCATCATTTCAGCATGGGTATTGCGAGGCGTTCGGTGTCTGGCCCTGAATGACAGGTAGATGCCCCAGAATAATATGCACCTCTGACCAGTTGCATTACTATCAAATTTGTGTAAGCACATGCGATGAAAGTCTTCTAATGACAAGAACCCTCGAAAGCTTTTTTTGTCACTCCTCATGATCATCTTGGTAAGGAACAAGAAGTCCTCCAACACACTCATGTGGTTTGTTTTGTAAGAAAATCTGTACTTCTAAGGCCACACCCATGATGTCAAAAATCAAATCTTCTTTCAGACACTCTCGACATTCGAGGAGTGTGCTGTGAGTCAGCTGGAAAGGTGAAGGAGGATGGTGGACTTATATGTGTATAACTTTATTTGAAGCCCCATTACCATTGACAGCCTACCTGTTTTGGAGTACGTCATGTGGCTCAAAAATAATTTGAATTCATATGGTGCTGGTTAAGAAAAAACTAACAAGAAAATGACATATTTCATATGGCGGGCAGTCATGCAGAGCTTTTTGGGCTGATGTTGGATCATAAGTAATTGTAGTTCCAGTTACCTAAGATACATGGGCCCATCCACAATTTTGGGTGATTCGCCTAAATTTGCACACTCCCGTTCAGCTTTTATAGCAATATAATTACTTTTGAGCTCTAGATCATTATGGAATAAGCCGGGACTTCTTTTGGATAAACATCCTATCGCTGATTCGGACAACTCAATCCAAACTTCCTCAATTGCCTGAGGTTGTAACCCAGAGCTTACCCAAGGTCTGAAGTAGTTGGAGAATGTTCTCAGCATGCATACACCTGCACAAAGCTGTGAACAGCAATGTAGAGAAGGAGAGAATGTGTCTGGCTCATGTGCGATGTTGTGGAAGAAAAACGAGCCTTACTATGTCGAAAATCAACAAATTGTGCAATCAGTGTAGGAGGTGTAAGAAAAAAGTAACGCTACATCTACGGACGATGAAGAAGTCAGCCGTCACTGGATAGGGCGGAATTTTCGGGGAGAATTTTGAAAAAGGTCTATTGGATAATGTAGGAACGGCTGAAAGTAGAAAGCTGTGTATGTCGCTTCATTGAAAGTCGGATGAGAAGATCAGGAATGCGTAAGAGACGTCGTCTGAGGTAATGGAATTTTGTCGGGCGCGCTGCCGCTGTCATCACAGTCGTTGCTGACATCTAAGCCAGCCACGATGTCTCCTGGCTTTTCACAGTTTGATAGCCCAGTTTCCAGGAAACAACGATGCATATGGGTGGGCATATCATCGGGAAAAGGCCGATTGCTAGGCCAGGCAAGGCGCAAAGTTGAGATAGACGCACATTGATTAAATAATGTAACGAACCGGCTGGTTTTTCGGCCCTGAAGGATTGGAAGAGCTCGACATGATTGAAATCGGTCTGCCATGCACTAAAATTGTTAGAAACTCGACCGTGGAGTCGAAAATTGCACAAATCGACAACGAAACGAGCGGAATGAAGTCGGACGTCATGGAAGGATGCCATGGGAGAAAGATTAGAGAGAATACCACAGAAAGCATATCATTCCATGTTCAAATCATTGAGTAAATGAACCTTTCAAGATCTTCCTTAGGTTACCAACTTCAGTGGAGTATGAAAAAGCCTACTTCTGAATAATACAATTCGAGGACGATAGAAACGTTTACTTCCAGTCGAGACTAAGAATGGGAGAGAGTAATTCTCGAGAAAAGCACTTTACTTTCTTCCTATTCTCTACTACTCCCTGGTTTCTCAGGGTTTAACGCAAAAAGCGAGTGGGCTTACTTCAAGTCAGACTCATAAAGGAGCGACTACTTCTCATCAAAGGAGGGCATTCCACGTTCTTCGTCTACTCACTCGGCCGTACCTTTCCACAGGTTTCTCAGAGTGTCAAGCGGAAAATCGTTTTGCAACTGATTCTCAGCCTATGGTTCTGAATAGTAGAGTCATAACTGGCTATTCAGAATACAACTATGCTTACTGCTTTAATTGAAGTGGATGAGGGTGAATGTGAGTGTGAGTCCACCAACACCTTCACCCACATCAAAATCAAAGGCGCAGATCACGATAGTTTGGGGAAATAAACTTTGAACCAGCAATTGAAGTGTCAGTCCATACTAGTGCAAAAGTGGCAAAGAAAAGCGAAAATCGGCGGGTTCAGGAAGTACGAGTTCCAGAAGGAAGTAAAATCAGGGTTGGACTAGAATGTGACAACAGAAGTTGTACAAAAGGGGTGTTGGGACGAGCTGTTTAGACGTGCGCCAGTACATACAGCTGGCTGCATTACGCTGCTTGCGTGTAAGGTGTGGGTCCCGATACGAATGGTGAAACCTCCATAGCTTTCACCACGCTTAATAACTCGTCCGTCTTGGGTGTGTACGCCGGCTAAGTCGGGCTCGTGGTTTCTTATCACGCCCTATCTTGACTGTTTTTTGACTCGACAGCGTTCCTTCGGCTATGCCTGGGGCTCAAGGTCTGAAAAATGTATAAATCTAAGAAACCATTTTTGATAATGACGTGATTTGTGCCTTTTAAGCCATCTAGTTGCAATTGAAACCTGAGTCCCTCTGCCCACTTGACCCTGTCAGATGTTAAACCTCGACTTCAACTTGATTACGAGCGGAGTGTTAGAATAGTGCGCACACAACTGAATTTAAAGGTTACCTACACTTTTGAAGTGTAACTACGCACAATCAGAACAATCAGACAAGAGCGAACCCCTTCAAAACGTCAGCATTGACAGAGGGAACGTAGTAGCTAAAATATTCTATGCGTACAACCATTTTTGTTTCGGTATGACTTTTTCTTTTTCCAGATCCTCAAATTACTCGAAAGTAATAAGGGGGTGNGGGTGAGGGGGGGGGGGGGGGGGGGGGGGGGGGGGGGGGGGGGTGGATACGCTTTCTTACACCTTAGGACCTTTTATTCAGTTGAATACGCACGGGCAGGGATTTGGAACAAAAAAGGGTAACCCATTTTCAAAATTTTCATTCAGCGCTTGCCTTTGACCTCGAGTATTTTTAGGATCATAAGCTGTCAAGAGATGAGAGTGGGAAGTGCCGGAAAACAGTATCAAAACCTTCTCGGTTGACGAGAATCGGTCGCCCTCCTACCTCAAGATTCACCCAAAACGGTACATACAATATGAACTAGTTCCTAGGCTACTTCTGCACTTCTGCTTCTGTTTTCTTCTGTTACTTCTGCTGTGGCAACCATCCATTCATGGCCATCACGATTCCGTACAGAAGCTGAATGCATGGGACGTCCCAAACTGATCGGTCAACGCTTTTCTAATTACAGCCTATCACGATGAAGTCCGAACAATTCATAAAGGTTAGTAATCGTGATAATGATGACGATAATGATGATAATGCCAACCCTTTACTAAGAAAATAAATCGATCTTCGCTCAGACCAAACTCAAAAAACCTGTTACAAACTAGAATTTGGGAGGCATAAGAAAACGACAGGTAAGCCGTTAAAGTGCCGATAAAAACAGCCGAATAAACTCCAAATGGCTGCCTCTTTACGGAGCCAACCTTTGTCTCTATCTCCCTCCAAGGCCTATTAAGAGTTCGGTTGCGAGAAGAAAAAGTTAGGTCAAGGTGGTGGAGGACATTCACATATAGTCCTTTACTCGAACTATTTTATCGAATTTACGCAGTTTTACATATTTTGCAAGAAATTCCGACAATGCACAGTGCTGCTGTTGTTAGGGCAAAAAACCAATATCAAACAAAAAAGCATTCCACTATGGAAGTCTTAAAGCAGGATTATGTTTCTGCCATAAAGTGGTCATCACCGTAATCCTTGCTTAGCGCTCGGAACTACGAAGAAAACAATTCATTGGCCATTGGGGAGGAATACCCGAAAGGTTCCATGTACACGCCGCTAATCTGAGATGTTTTTTTCGGAATATTTATATCATTTATGCTTATCTATATATTATATTTAAATAACAAAAACGGAAAATTCAATTATGTAGAATCTCAAAGGATGGCATAGCTTCACCAATGCAGGAGACGAGGACTCTTCTCATCCATAAGGAGGCTGTGAAGGACCATGGGTGCAATGGATGAAGTTTCATGGGAAAAACTGTTTTAAGACGGAAGATGGAAACGTGCTGCTCCGGCGTCTACTCTTTCATACCGCTATCAGCTTTCCATACCGTCAAAAACATGCAACTGCCGATTGAGGAGGCTGCTTGAAAATTTACTATCTTCAAGGTTCTTTTGTTCCTGCATTTCCTACTTGCTGCTGCATTCTGCTACATTCCTTCGCGCGCGACGTCTCTTGCCGCGACGCGACAATTTAGTTCCTACTGCACCACACCCTAGACCGTGTGTGTGTTGGTGTTAACACTCTAGACACCTTCTGTCAGGATAGGTTTCTATAATTAGTACTACCGAACTACATATTAAGGCAGGAATGTTTCCAGCACTGGACGAGACGGAACTTGCTTGATTACGGGATCAATACGTGCACGTATAAAAGTACTCTTTTAAATTCTAAGCTCTTTTGGCAAGAACGATTGTAAGGTGTTCCTATTTACATAAATGCCAACGAGTCTTACAGAACATTGGTTACTGTCTTCACTTTTCACTGGAAAACGTTTTCTTTTGAGAAGCTCGGACAGAATGATGTCGCCATCTTGGTCCATTTATGAAACAGGAAGATCTTCTATTTGAACAGTGGCTCAACATTAACCTGCCCTTCATGAATTCTCGTCTTGCACTCGTTCATCAGGCTAGCTCCTTCCCGTGGCACTACGTGTTTCTTCCTCCCTCACGTACCGCTTCCTTTCTTCAGGAGTATGAGCCTTCTTCAAGAAAGCTCTACAACGTCGTACAACTCCTTCAAAAATCCTTATCTTCCTTTGCAGCATGTGTTTACCCAAATTATCCCTCTCCTCCCAAATTCGTCGATATTTTGTATTTTGAGTAGTCGCGTGTTTTTCATTCTGTGGTGAGATCGGGGAAAGCTACAAATTGAGCGTTTTCTCCCCCAGAGCGCTTTGTAAGGTCAAAGCTGCATAACATGCCTCACAACTAAATAAAGTCAAGGATAAAAGAATGAGATTTTCAGCATTCTTCAATCCACTTTCGAAATCTCCCTGCTGCAACTACTTACATAGCAGCCCACCCAAGCATCGAATGGGATGTACCATACATAGGAATCAAAGGGACTGCGTCCGTTAAGCTCAGCCTTTTCTCTGGAGACCTTAGTGAGCTAAGGTAGTCAACCTCAGCAAATCATCAGTTTAGGTGTTTTGTATAATTTGATATTAATTATTGTCGGGTAATTACGAAGTGCAAACAACAAGCCGGTGCGAAAGTCCTGGAACCCGAATTTTAATTCACCGTCCTTTCTCTATAGGAACTTTGCCGTCCTCGGCCCATAACCACATCCTAGAACAATCTGAGAGTTGACACAAATTTTGTTCAAATAGGCCCCAAAGTCCTCCTCTGTCGTGAACCGTATTACACTCATCGAAAGATGAACTTCAACCGCCTTCTATGGAAAGTCCCCAGCCCCACCTTTTTCTTCCGGTGCCTCCAACATCTACACGAGGTGACCTTTCTGAACCCCTTCTCCAGCTACGGAAGAGTGCTCGGACTGAAGTAAGAAAAACCACAAGGATACTGTGACAGAAACTTGGCTGCATAACCGTTCCCTAAGTAACCTCCTCCGTGACCTGGCTCTTTTTCATGGAAACCGTTTTAGGCTCCTCAAGCAAGGAAAACTTCGCACTCCTGGTGACCCCAGAAATGATGTGACTAACTTTTGTGACTTAGGGACCTCCTCTTCCTGGGATGAAAAAATAGCTGACTTCCACCTTGTTCAATGAACGTAGTAGGTAGTAATGGTGATTACATAGTGAGGTGAGTAAGAGTGCAATCAAGATTGTAAAAGAATTCAAAACGGCCATCCGAGTGTCTCAAAGCTTTTGATCAACCTAGTATTTGGGTGCTAAACCATCGTTTACCCTGGTCTCTGGTTTTTCTTAAATAGTCATAATAGGGCCAATGTAGCCCACCCAAATCTAAATTTGGGATAGGTGCAGAGTTTAGGGAATCTGATATTAGCTACTCATGAAAGCCAAAGACTAACTGACTGAGGGTTCTGAACAGACCCTTGTTCAGAGGAAACAGGCGCTAACTAACTGCCCTTAGTCTATTCTTTAAGGATCGTAGTAGAGTCAGTAACGAACTCGAACTCAACTTTAGACGTTGGGTGACTTTTTGAAACCGGTTGTTGATACAGCTTTTGTAAAGGACTACAGCTTCGGACCATCATTTATTTCATGGTGTGAATAACCTTCAAACATCTGACTGCCTAAAACTTTCAAGGCACTGTTCACAAAGAAAGTGGTTCCTGAACTACTTCCAAGGATGAATTTGCTATCCCCAGGGATATCACAGGGAAAGCTGGGGGTCAAAAAAAGGTTTATACATATGGGGTGTAATAAAGGCCCCAACTCCTGACGGAGATACCCATATAGGAACGGTTTTCAACCCATTGTAAAGTCTGAGAACTCGTTCCCTACGGGGAGAAAACTAGCTCTCCCAAAACTATCGTGAATATCCTTTCATAGCCTCGCGCTAAGATTTCCAAACAAACTGATATGTGATTTAGTGGTTCCTTCCCTTTGTAAAAGACAAGATCGACTCAGAAACGGATTCCTACATGCTGCAATCATTGCGCTACCTCCCCCTAGAATACGTCTACCTCCTCCGGGAATACGTATAGTGCCTGTGTGCTAAGCAGGGATGGGTAAAATCTCGATATCGAGGTGTGTGGGTGTGATGAAGTCAGGCGGATGCCTAAGTGACACATAAGTACTCAAACTCGGATTGAATGTCCACCTATCCCCCACACAGACACACACACACACCCACAAAACACTCCTTCACTCAAATCAAATTTTCAGCACAGCACCTCGAAAATCCACTCAAATGCGACTAGACGAAAACAAAGAGTTTGATCCCTAGTCGCTATGAACCTGCAGCAGAGATATTATGGTAAAAAAGAGCGGAAATTCCAGAGGGACAGTACAGAGAGACACCATTTCCCCAAGGTTACCCTCATACTGAAGTATTGTAGTTGGTCGCCCATGATCCAATTATCTTCATCCGATTGAGGGTCATAATACAACAGTGAGCTTCCCCGTTAAGTATGCTGAACAGGGTGTTATTGTTATTGGGTTGCGAAAGCTTGATCTCGTGTTTTTTTCGCTCTTGTCAGAGAAATGGCCCTGCAGAAGATGGAAATGCGACAACGAATGTCAAGTTCTGGTGCTATCCGAAAGGCCTGTGGACGAAGACCTAGACCCACGCCAATTTCTTTTCGGTTGGATCTGGTAAATGAAAGAAGTTAAGTAAGTGTTACGTCAAAAAAACTGAGCTCACTAGGGCCCGAAGTGAAGGAGAAATTGACTTCAATAAATCCCAATGATTAATCTCTTTTTGATCTGTCCGATAGACTTCATCGTGGTGAAGTGATGTTCTTGAACTCTTCAGCTCATCGATGTTGGGTGCATTGAGGGGTAGGGTTAGCCCAGAAACCATTGTACAAGTCTGAGCCGTAGTTGGGGAGCCGACTTGAATGGAGTCAGTAATTTTTATATCCAAGTCAAGGATGAAGAGCAGAAACGTACTCAGTTCTCAAGACCGACAGTCGTTTGCCTTTCACAGAAGGGGAGGGGGACGCAGGAATGCGAGAGATCGACTGGAACTCATAGCTTATTCCATGAGCTTCACATACACCCACAGGCTTATAAGCAGAAGTAAAATGCCTAGCGCATTTTAGGAGAGCTGCCCAACAAACATCACGTCTCTCCAATTCAAGGGATGACCAGTAGCCATTATGAGGCCCTGATCAACAGTTAATAGAGAGGGTTCGTCATACCAGTTTCATTATTGAACCTTTGTTGCACTAACAACTTCTCTAACCTTTTCAGTCCTCTAAATCCATATCATTCCCGAAAAAACATCAATGAACCCTTCTCCTCCCCCACACCCGATGAACCCTCCACTTCCCTCACACCTCCCCGCACATGCACGGAAGTTAAACCATGTTTAGAGAAATAGGCAAATTAATTTAATTCATTTTACAACAATATATCTAATAGCAATCAATTATAAGACTAGCCGTTGGGCTGATGTACTCGAATTAGAACAAAAGCTAAGGGAATGCAGAATAAAGTAAACCGATACGATACATACAGTAGAGCTCAAAAGTCTTCGGTGAAATGCTTCTTCAGCCATACTTTTCAGTCGTAANNNCTTTCCTACAGGGTTGATCATACGAAATTTCAAATTATGTAGCATTGGTGTATTGTGGATATTTGCCACAATTACCGTGCAATAACGGCTTTACAATCAAATAGTGCTGGATAGTATTAAATATGCCTTAGTCAAACTTATCAAAATTACACGGGACTTGCTCTACTAAGAAAAAAGTTGTGAACGAAAAAGGTGAAAGCATTTGACGGAACACTTTCGAGCGCTACTTTATATCGAAGTAAGACCTGGATCTAGTAGGTTCAGAAGTGTTTGCTGTCATAATTAAAGCACTAGCCCATCACCTTATCATTTCCACGGCATCTTTCACACAGCTTCCGCCGCAGGTTCAAGATAGACCCCGAAAAACGCCCCAGCGAGCGCAAGAAAGCAATAGTGATGTTTATGGATAGCAGGTCTATACTATTGACATTCGAGTGTACCCAAATGTACAGGGTTACATCAGTAATGAGAAAAGAGAAGGTACAACTTGAAGTTTCGACCGGAAGATGGGTGAAAAGCCGAAGAATCGAGACATGTCAAAAGCAAAAAAGGAAAATGAAAACACTGCAAAAAAAACCAACGAAACTACTCAATCAGTGTCGTATTTGTGATGTGTGGCGTTTTTGCCGAACGAGTATCATTACGGGCGGGCGAGGAGAATGGGAGTCTAGGGAGCCACCACGGCCACGGCTCTACCCCATTGAGAAGCCGATCAGCTGATAAGTGGGTATGTCGCGCTAAAAAACGCCTCCCCTCCTTACTCCCGTTCACAACACTCGTAGCGGTCACTTGATTCACGTTCGAAGCCAATCCGTGAAATCGGTGCAATAGGAAGCCTCAGATGGGTTGAAAGTGAGGAAACTGATGTTAGGAACATGCCGGTTAGAGAAGAGGCAACCTGGCCGATGAGACGCGGATTGAAAGGGCTTTTCAAGGAGGAAAATGGTAGGTGTAGGGAGGCCTATACATAGAAATATGGGCACGAAGCGAGTTTTTGTTCGGTTGGATGGGAGTTTTGATCGAAGCGGGTCTTGAAGGGATTCAATTTGAGTAGGCTTTCATGACAGTGAGCTTCTTTGACAGCATTTGGATGTTATTTACATTATGCCCTTGGACCAAATCTTCAGACCGAGAGATGAGCCACTCCTCAAAACAGAAAAAGGGATCCTGCACATTCTTCGCTCGGCGCACCTTGAGCATTGTTGCTCTCTATCAGTTTTCCTAGAAATCCGGGGCCGGTTACAGGCTTTCTTAGACAGCACAACCCATCAGCCCTTACAAAGCTCATCCAGGTACTTTCCCTAGTTCACCAATTTTTATGGGTTTGTGAGCGGCTGGGAGAAAATCTGGATTTTTCTCAACCTATGTACTGTTAATATTGTATCGGGGGCGTGCGCCAGGTTTTGTATGCCCTCACAAATCAAAACGTTTTTCCAGGTGGTTTACTAGTGGATCTTGAAATCCCTGACTCATTAACACGCATTCAGACAAGCAGGGAAATAGGCACATGGACAGTGTCAGGGAAGCATGATGGATGATGCATGGCTAACAAAGTTAACTGTAAGGGGGTGGAAAGGCCGAGTCAATCCAATCACTGAAATATTGGACCAAGATAAGTGCTCCCCTAGGGATCTGATTGAAAGTTAACAAATTTAGCTATCCTTTAAGCAATATTGGAGAAATTGAAATATTGCTTTCTTCAAAATTACATATCGGCAGCCTCTTAGGCGTCTTACCCTCCTGCATCTCGTCTCACATAACGCTATAGGTGTTGTATCGACGGAGCGAAAGAATGTGCAGAGCTAGATGAAGTTCACCTCACGACATCACGTTGTCTACCTATTTCTATAAGCTTCACCAGAAAACACTTGATCCCCTTACATGGCATCCAATCCTAATTTTTGAAAGCTTCATCTGGGAGCATGATTGACTACGGGCATATTCCACGATGGGAACTTTTGGTAGACAAGAAAGGTGCTAGGGATGAATGCCCTTTACCAAGAGGAAACGCCTTACTCGCTCATGCCTACAGTAAGATAAGGAATATCTCCAATCAATCGTGAATTCTTTAAGAAAATCAGCTTTACAAAGTGGAGTGGACTTGACCCTGACGGACCACATGGATCGTATCACCAAATCCAGCGAAAAGGTCGAATCCAGCAACTCTCTAGGGTATGGCCTACTATCCTACTCTCTTCAGCTTCGCCTTACGATTGTGCTATGACAATACCAACAGCGATAGTAGGCCATATTTTGGGTGTTTCAATATTCAGTTCACAATCCACGACAATGATGAACTTTCTATTGCGCCACCTACATCAAGCCGTAGTAGCAGGTACCCTCAGAAATCTTCCAATCCTATCCGATTGAGATCTTCCCTAGAACGACTTCATATCCCCATCAACAACTGCCAGGAATAGGTTTTTCAATATGACCAAAAATTCAATTTATAGTGGTGATGTAGATAGAACCTTAATTGTTGACAACACACTTCTAAGGGAACCATGCTGGTGTTACCTGGAAAACTGAACTTGGCTGCGCTCCAGTTCCAGTGCAGTGGGCTGACGATAGATAGAGTAAGAGTGCAACAAATTTGAATAACCGAAGGAGTTTTTCTTGACGAAGCTGCAGTGGGTAGAAGTAACCAGTTAGCGAAAGTTAGTAACACGATTACCAAGTATTCAGGAAACTTCAAAGGCAACATCAAGATAGTGTTCCTAAAGCTAGAAATGTCGATAGAAGGTATAAAAACGATGATTGATCGATCCCTACGGCATTCGCCTCGTGCCAGTTGACATAAGGTCTACGTCCTTTCGACTTGATTTCCTTATTCTCCACATGAGTCCGATGGATATAGCTCGATCCTTTAGGGAAAAAGGTTGGCTAGATCCTGATCCGGGAAGATGACTACCATTGCGCTAGGTAATCTCAATCATTTAGTTAGGGAACCTGCCAATGACCACCTTGAATTGCCACTTTCAACATAGGGCAGTTGACGTCTACGTTTCCCAAGCTATGAGTTAAAGGCTCGTAACCAGCAACGGGTGCAGCTGACGTTAGCGGGTTCTCTGCACCATCTGACTCATTCTGTGGGATCAAAACCTCTATCATGAATTATGTGGGGTCAGTAATTTGGGTTAAGATCGTCTTGAAAACTAATTTTTCCCACAAAACACAGCCAAATGGTCTTGGTACCTAAAGCCCTATGACCTTGGACCAATATTCGGTTTCAGGTCAGGTTCGCCTGAGTCTTAGAAAGTACAGAGGAGATACGGAAATAAATTTCCAGATTGTTCATCAACTTGCTTAATTCTCCCCAGAAAATAATACGCATGAAGGATGAAGGAAAGTCCCATTATTAGAAAACAGAGCCTCGAACATGCAATTACTCTTTTTTACCTCATTACTTTGCTTTCCCTGATACCACCGGATTCTGAGAATCTGTGACGATTCGTGTTTGGATTTGCGTTTCATGACCCAAAGAGTTGAATAATGTAGTACTTGGGACGAGTTATTCTGAGGGGCTTTTTTGGTAACAAAACACGTTGTACTGCCATTTTTTCCGTGGTCCTTGGAAAAATAAAAAAAAAAGATTAGGTATGATTCGAGTCCGGCTGAAAGACCGAATTTTAAGAAGTGTTCAGTGTTTAGGAGCAGTTTGATATTTCAAA
Source organism: Haemonchus placei (assembly GCA_900617895.1). Taxonomy (NCBI): domain Eukaryota; kingdom Metazoa; phylum Nematoda; class Chromadorea; order Rhabditida; family Trichostrongylidae; genus Haemonchus; species Haemonchus placei. The sequence continues at coordinate 45,560 of UZAF01016702.1, forward strand.
TGGAAAGGTATTATTGGAGAGATAGGAGGAAGTGAAAAAACCTCCTATTAGATTTTTCATATCGAGAAAATGATTTGAAATGACCAAGCAGATGGAATAGAAACCCTTGAAATGCAAACGAATTTCCCGGCTTCGGAAACGCCTACGCAAAATTCATTGAGATCGCTTTTTTGAATTGAAATTTCGCAAATCTTTTGACTTTCTCACATGTAGTATGATAGATGTGGCCAATAGGCTCAGGCTTATCACCACCTGTCACCTGTCGTCCCGTTGATCGTCGATTTCCTCGAGCGGGCTCCAGTAACGTCTCCATTCGTCCCTGTTACGAGCCAGAGTGGTCCAATGAATCGCTCCAAGGACACGAGGATCAACATTCCTTTCGTTCAGAGCTTTCGTGTAGAAGTCTGACCATCTCGTTGGCGGCCTTCCTTGAGTTCGTTTGATGTCCCGAGGAATCCAGTCAGTAACCGTCCTGGTCTAACGTTCATCACTATACCGCATAACGTGTCCGGCTCACCTAATCTTCGATTTCTTGGCGTAATCAACTTCACCCCTGCTCTTCGTTGGATGACGGAGCTCGGAACTCCGGATTCCCTTCTGCACTTGCGTGTACAGGGAAACTTCGAGCATCGTCCTTTCCAAAGCGCGTTGTCAACGCTGACAGCATGCTCATCCTGCTTTCGTACAGTCCAAGTCTCTAAGGCGTACGTCAAAGCAGGAAGAACAGCAGTGTCGAAAAGGTGAGCGCAAAGCCGGATGTTCTTTGTCTTCTTCACTACTCCCTCGGTATTCTTAAAGGTATTTAAGAATAGGTCTGATATAACATAGACAAATGCTACTGAGCACATAAACAGGATAGATGAAGTGCTTTATCGGTTTTTTGCGATAAATCATGATAACATTGCTCGGCGTGGTTGTTTTTAACTCCATACCGTAGCTACCAGTTCCAAAGCTACCATATTTAAATGAAAAGTAAATTACATAAATATTCTAAGAAATAGGACTAGTTAAGTGCAAAAAGGGCGGTCTCTTCACTTGTCGGTTGGAGGATGATAGCTTTTTAGCATCAGTCGGGAGCTTTCTTCTTCGAGAACCCACTTTTCATAGCTTTGAATAACTTACTTTCCTCACATGCTCAGCTGGAGAGTTCCACGGGTTTACTGTCCAGTTATTCTAACAAAAGTTGTTATTTAATGAAGTAACGAGTGAATGAGGAACTCACAGCTCTCCGTCCGGTGAGAGGAATGTGTACGTCTCAGTTGTCATCCCATAGGAGTCGCTGGAAAGCCTAAAATTGAGAGGTTCATATGAATTATAGCCCGACAAGCCCCGAAAGCGAGAAATACGGCCCTTTGAAGGATACCAACGAAGGTGTACTACGCACAAAGAAGAAATGACACTACTAACGACTTAAGGCAACGGTGGAAATGATACAAAGGACTGCTGCAAACAGTTGAAAGGTCTTGTATGTGAAGAAACCCACTGTTAACGTGAAAAAGCGATTTTGGGTCTTTTCTTTCACTCTGTGGTTGCGTTTAAGCCTTCAGGAGAAATTAGAATTTTCGGTTGGAAACTTCTAGTAGAGAAAAAAAAACCTAAATTCTGATAAAAAGGTTTTGACCAAGAACTTTCTTGAGGTGACCGAATAGAACAGGATGTTCATGAGAAGATGTATGTAGGAAGGACCCAGAGGTTCACCTCGGGTGCACTCCTCAGGCGAGTTCTTCGTAACAACAAAGCAACCCAAGTGGGCATCTATGTATTACATATGCAATGAAAGGACAGAGGGGCTGGCAAAAAATGGCGCTGAGGGGAGTTAACGATCGAAAAAACCCTACAACCCTAATAAAAAAGCGAAAAGAGTTATCCTGAAAAAAAATATAAAAGAAAAGCGCGGTGTATACTGTATTTTAGCAAATCTAAGTAGTTTCTTGGCAACTTAACTTAAGTGGTGTTCTCAGTAAGGTAATAGTGGTAGCCTGTCGTGATGGTGAATACTAGTGATAGTAGGTGATAATGAATGGGTGATAACAGCATGTTTTTTCGTTTCCGCCCGCTTCAACTTCTTTATAAAGCCATGCTATTACTGAGTGTTACCTTCTATTACTAACCAATATCACAATGCTTCTCTGTTCAGTTCTTCCTAGCATTTGACACTCTTTACTCTGGTTCGTTATCCTTCGCAGGTACAGTTTAAAGATTAGCCTTGGGCCCATCTGCTTTCCTTCACAGTTGGATCGAGTGGGGCGGGAAAGGTGGGAGGAATACATGGTTTCAGAGCAGTTGAAGAAAGATGTATGGGATCGTATTTGGGGCTGCGTACCAACGAATTAGGCCCTCCATAAAACCGGTGAATTCATAGTCCGTCACGAAAAGCTCGGAGAAAGAAGTCACGCGAATTATCTCCCTTCTTCTTCCACTCATCAAGGGTTTGAATACTTTGGAACATCTAAGTATCAATCGCTCTCCCTCCCAGGTTCTCTGGCAGGCCTCTGAGATATTTACGGTATTCACCTCAGATGAAGAATCCTCTAGGAGGATACCAACAGTGAAAAAGTGCGACCATTATAAAAAGCGCTATTAAATTGGAAAGAAGAAGTCTGGAGAAGGTATCAAAAGATGAATTAGGAAGAAGAAAAGAATAGAGGCCGTAGGGAACACAGTTTCATTGATTTCCCATCATAAATTCAAGCCTCATCGTGAACAACATGGCAAGAGGGTCCAAATAAACCAAATGCAGACTTAGAGTCCGGGAGCTATTTCGAGCTGGAAGGAGTGCTTAGTACACTTCCCAACTTTTCCCTACACGTCCTACCGTTTGAGCAAGGATCTTGATCGGAAGTTTCCTTTACTGAAATTCTTTTTTTTTTGATTTCGAGGGAACAGCCATGAAGTCCAGCGAATCTCTTTCAATATTTGTGAAGGACAAGCTCCACTGACACGAAGCTTCAGAGAATGGTTTCAACGAGTCAAGTTGATCACTAGGCTTTAATAGCGAAGGACATGCAGGTCAGCTGAAGAAGGTCAAGAATTGGAAACTGCAGAAAATGCAAAGTATACTTTCAGCTCAAACGCAAACAGCAGTTCGGTTGGAGGCTAAATTAGCATTGCACAATCACTTGTAGAAATTTCCACGGAAAAATTCAAAAACTAAAGAAGAATGACTTGCTTCGAAGGGCTGAAGTCCGAAAGCCAAAACAAACTAAGTTTGAGAGCATGATGAAAATGTTCTGGAATCCCTTGAGTAAGAAATTTTATGTCGTCCTGCCAGTGAAAATGAAAATGAATTCTTTACGACGACAGCAAGGAAATAGTAAAGAATTAGTACATCGTTCCGGATGAGCTAACGACATCCCATCCAAAATGAAATATTTATTACCAGAAGGTGCACCGTGTACTTGCAAGGATGTTGTGGTCTATTCAGTACGTATGAAATGTCTTTTCTGTGGAAATCAAGTAAAAATTTTGGGGTTTTCCTGGTTGAAGAGCATCTACGTGTGTATGGAAAAGGTAAGGTTATAAGACTTTTTTAAAACCTGCTGCCAAGATGTTAAATAAGTTCTTATCAACTTACGTTTCGGCGTAATCGCCTTATTCAGAGCCTGGAAACCTGAGTATTATCATTATCCATCCTCCATCCAACAAATAAACTTCTAAGTCTAACTATGCTCAGGAAAAGGCAAGATTCTCTCATCCGCAAGAAAGGTAGTTCTTTTGATGCAGGGTTTCCCAAAAAGGAGAAGGACCTTGATTGGGGTCAGCTTTACCGGTCTACGTGGTCCCTAGGCTAGACTTTTTCTGATTGCATTATAATCCAGTAAATCAGGAACAAATCATTCGGACCGGTGTACGCTTTCGAAAGGCTGGAATTGAGCAAAGCAAAAATGAGGGCGCATTGCTGCAAGCTGTGAAGCAGGTGTAATTCCCAGGTTATCAAAAGATTATTAAAGGTCACAGGTCTTGATAGGTAGGACCCCCGCTCTGCCTAATCGAACTTTGATTTACAGATGAAGTTAGTGAACATCACCAGGAAAGGCCGAATAGATTGGAAGGCGACTCGTGTGATGAGCGAGTATCAGGGGCAGCTATTCTCGGTGAGCTCTGGGGACATCTGGAAAGCTTCTGTAGAAAAAAATCCCAATCTTGTCAATTCTCCGGGGACTACGCCACACATTCATGTGCTGTTGAAAATCAAATGCCTTCTTTCTCAGTGTTTTTGAGGTTTTTGGTGAATATAACGCAATGAGAGCGGTGGTAGTGCAATAGAGTACTTCCCACATGTTCACGGGTTTGAATCTCAGAACGTTACACGCCTAGGTCAAGCAAGCCCTCCATCCCTGAGAGTTCAGTTAATTGCAGCAGACTTGTCCGGGAAGAGAAAAGCACTGACTTGTACATCGGCTGGCCACCGCAAGTCATTGTATAGGCCACATATGCATTCAATTCGTTACTACGATTCTCAATGGAAGTCGAATGAAGCGCGTAGACTTTACCTTTTATAACGAAATACGATCTTTGGTGGCTACCTCCAGGTGTTCCGATGACGAGTGGAGAGTCAAAACGAGAGGCTCCTCTTCGAAGCGATAATTTCGAGATTGAGTTGCCGAAAAAAGAGTTTCGTCACAGGCGGAGCGCATCTAGTTCAGTATGACGCATCCATTGACATGGAAATCCAACAAAGATGGATGCCAGATTCATCTGATTGGACGTCAAACGTGAATCCCACATGAATGGATGAAGAACTGGGATATACAACGGCAAGAAAACGAAAGACATCTTGACAGCAAGGGCAACGGAACCAAAAGAAAAGCTCTAGTCAGGCATAGGTGCCTGAGCATGACTGCAGCAACTTTGGTACAAGTGTTAGCAGTATAAATAATCTTTCTACTTCAAGAAATTTCACATTGCTTGCTGGAAACTTCTAGAAATAATTGGATATAGAAACCTGCTTATATTCTTTTGGAGCAATAAACGGTACTCAAAAGCGTATGTTAGATGATACGGTCATTTGAAAGATTGGCTCACCTGGTCATTTGCCCGGGTGAGCCGATCGGTGAATACTTTCTGACTTCATAGGTCATCAAGCTGATTCGGTTCAAATCAAACACTTCTGAAGTCTGAGGATTACAGAAGCATTCTGCATCACAGAACTGAAGCTAAGCTCCTCCTAGATATCACTTTTTATATATCAGAACGCTTTCTCCCATACAAAAATAGGGCGAAGGTGTAGTGCATCGTCAAGTGGCGCACTATCATACGCATGGTCCGAGAATCGAGACCCAGATTGATACCCGCCTGGATGAAGCTCACTCTCTTCCCCTTCGCATCGGCTTGATGCCACTTTCGTTTAGGAGGATCTTTAGAGTGGTTACTTCCACGAACGGGACTGATCGAAATTGGAGAACCTTATTCCCTTAGCATTTCATAAGAATTCTGTAGGTATAGACGTCTATGATCAGTTAATAGTGGATCTGTGCTCGAGGTTCCTCGATCATGGATTTCTATGAAGAGCTCATGAGGGTGTCTTACATTATAGGACGATTTAGGTGGTTTAGGCTCGGGATAGCTGTATTTCAAGCCGCATCTGAATCCTAGCAGCGTAACCGTGGAAAGATATGTATCATCTTTGGCTGAAAATCCTCTCAGGAGCTCTCAGGATTCACTGTAATGGAAACTCCTGACTTCTACATCACTCCAGTATACACTTAGGCCCAGAGACTGAATAAAGAACCAACAAGAACGTAAAGATTTGAGTGATTCAGCTGTCCTAAGTATTTGAGTGGATTAGCGCGGCCGTAATTGAAGCCCACGAACTTTGGACCCAGCTTAGGGTTCACTGGAACTTCAAGAACCGAGAACATCGATGTTTGGAGCTTTAATCCGAACAGGGCGAACTTTTCACATTATAAGGGGTCATACAGTGAGGTGACTTGAACACTGAGAAACCATTAGGGAACTGATATGGAATGCTTGATCGATGCTCGACGTCTACTATTTGAAAAAACCTACAGAACACCCATCGGGAAAACCTTTGCGAACTAGGACACTCGGCATTAATGTTTCAAATACTTATTGATCGGTAGCTTTACTGCTGGTGATGGCTAATGGTAAATGTCTATCACAACTATATTTCACCCAGTATTTCATTCTGAAAATTCAAAGAACTTTTGCATTCGAACAAACTGACAATCTACAGTACGAGCCTGTCCCAAAAACTTCTTAGGAGACTAGGAGGCCGAAGGATAAAGTCTTAGGTTTGGGGCGGTTCGAATGCGTACGTATGTGGCTTATACTGTAAGGGTTAAACGAGTCTGGCCCAATTCACCGACCCCGAAGGTATGGAATACTTGGTTGGCCTAGGCTGATGTAGGTCCGGGATTCGAACCCGTGACCATGCGTATGTGAAGTTCACCACTTGCCACGACAACACCCCCGCCTTCAGCAGACTTGGCATGTATATTTTTCTCGTTCAATTTTCTGATGCCTGCCCTTAAGGAAGCATTTTCGAAAATACTGAAGACTTATGTCGGGAAGTTTTCCGGAGTCATTGGCTTCAACAGCTCCAATTTCGTCAGCATGGCAGGACTGGCAGCGAATTCCGACAAAGCCATGGGGGGGCAGACCTTACGATGCCTCCCACTGGTGCTTCCCCAGTTTCGTCCCTTGGGCAGAGAAATGAATCGGTTTGAGAGGAATTTAATTAAGAGCGTTGGACAACAACAAATCACTTCTGGAACTCGAAGGAACATGCAGTAATTTGACAAACACACAAAAGTTTCTCATCCGTCCATGTGGAAATTCCTTCTCTACGTCATGCCGTCATGGTTTCTGGGTGCACAATTCATCAGACAGAAATTGCCTACAGGATAAATTGGCATATTCAGTTGCTCGCTGAGCTTTTGCTTGATGCTTTTGCTTCTGCTTGATGCTTTTCAACAATATTCCAAAAACTCGTAACGGATTATGTCATTAGGGTGAAAACTGGATTTTTGAGGTTCTATTAAAAGAGGGCAAAACGGTACTTCACAGATCACTCGAGTAAAAGAGCTTCTACTCGGAGCTTCTTTCCCGAGACATGGGCTCAAAACACTTCCTTTTGCTTTAAAGATGGGCATGAGCACTTCTACGGAAAGTTTTTCGGCACTATGATCAGCAGCTTCAGACGCAGAACTCAATTAGATAAGTCCTCGAAGGCAAATCCTCCCAGAGGACAAATAGGGTCCAATTCGTGTTATCCTATGGCAGAAGCGGGAAAAATAGAGACAAGAGATTTCAGCCCTCCAACAGCCTTTCCAAAGTCTTCGGACATCCCCAAAGGATAATCATATTGGATGAAAATAGCTGTAGTGAATCAGTCGAAAAGGCTGAATTGCAATGAGGTCACTGAGTCCGACCGATCCAACTACCCAGTACTCTCTAGTAGCCGCCCCGCTTGACTTAACTGGACGCATAATGAGCTTCACAGATTAAACCCAATAAGGACCTTCTAGGAAACGGAATTCACATGTCCACTCTTCCGTCTCTCATGAGCTACTTAGGGATTACGCTGGTCGCTCGTACTGGTTCGAGAAGTCTGCCCTCAGGGGGTAGTACATGGTTAACTAGCAATACCTAACAATCCTACCCACTTCTACTGAAATTCTCATCAGACTCAAAGTACAGCAAGCATTAGAGCTTCAAAACATACTTATTTGCAAGCGATTTTGTTTGGGTAACAGCTCGGTGAACTACGAACCAGTACTTCTATTTGTGAGGACGTCTCGCTTACTTACTATGTGACAAGAGATCGAAAATCGCACTCCGAAGGCGATGTGGGCGACCACACAGCCAAAATAGCAAGGGGGACGTTCTTTGAGCTTTAAGGGACGTACAGCTAGGAGGGGCAGCATATTTACGGGAAGTTTGCTATAGTGAAAGCTTGGGAGACTTCAAACCACCCACGGACTTTTTTTTTAAATTCCATTTTTGAGAATTAATTTCAGAATCACCCCACTTGGCATTCTACTGAACAGAAGGGAGACATGAATTCAGCAGAAACTCAAAAAATAGGGTTAGAAGGGGGTTCAGAAGAATCTTAAAAGGATGGAATAGAAGAGCAGTTGAAGAATGCTGAAAGCAAAGTGAAGAAAGAGCTCTATTCACGTCAAGCACTGGCACAATATCTCGACAATAATAATATTAATATTCAGATTTTCCTGTCTTAAAAATATTGTGGAGATGGTAAACAGGGTGGGATAGGTAGGGGCGTGAGGGGGGGGGGGGTTCAGATGTCGTTCGATGAAAGCCCACCCATAATGAAAGAGATGAAAAATCACGGAAATCTCATTTCAGCATTCAATCCTACCCAAGGCAAACATACAGAGACTGAGCATTCTCGCTTCAAATCCCCCGCACTCCGCTTCAGTTTCCTATGAAATCCGAATTCTAATGGCCCCACCCCCGCTACTACTTCCCTGACGAATCCAAATGGTAATGGAGTCTTCGGATAGGACTTGATTAAGTAAAGGAGTCTGATGGAAGGGAGACAATGAAGTACTCGGCTCTGGTCAACACACCTTCGAATACCCTATCATGGAATTTGGCACGACTTCGCAAAGCTTCAAGATGGACTTCAGCTTATACGGTAGTTCTGATCACTGCGCTTTGGTGCAACACTGTAAAGTACAGTAGTACTTCATATACGAACAAAAACACTTAAGTTGACCTTGCTAAGAAGTCCCCTGTGAGGGCGCTTGAGCTTCCAGAGAGTCTCAAACTTTTGAGATCGCTGGAACTACTACTAAATAGAAACTGCGATTTTCGCTTGTCCGGGGGGTGATCGTACTTCGCGTGAATTCGACTGCCAGACTGAACTCATCCGGTAAGATGGCCTCTTTTACCTGCTTATTTACCTTTAGGTCACTTAATAGAACAAGTACGATCGTAGGAGTGGGACATGGCATTGGCAAAAGGGACTGCTCGAAGTTTTTCGCCGATTTCTGTAAAAATTAAGCTCCTCAAAAGTAAGGAATATAGAGATTGGGCGAGATTTCCATGACGGAAATAACACAGAAAGGAAATTTGGACGAGATTCCAGGTGTTGCAGTTGCGCAAAGAGCTGACTACATCAACCAGAACGGTACAGAACTGCCTTTCGCTGTCGCTATGGGTCATGACAAGTTGTTTGAACTTCCTACATGGGTTCCCATTGTAATCGGTGCAGCCTCTACAATACCTGTAGAACTCGTCCGTGGATACACACGGGACAACCTTTGAGCTTTTATAACTCCCTGACTAGGACGTTTTTCGACCTAATGTTGCCAGTTATGGTATACGCGGGGGCCTCAAAATCATCATCCTGTGGGGAATCCCAGAAAACATTTTTTATCGTGAACTGTGCCTTTAAGTGAACNCAAAAGGGACTGCTCGAAGTTTTTCGCCGATTTCTGTAAAAATTAAGCTCCTCAAAAGTAGGGAGTATTGAGATTTCCATGACGGAAATAACACAGAAGGGGTATTCGGACGAGATTTCAGTTGTTGCAGTTGCGCAAAGAGCTGACTACAACAACCAGAACTGTACAGAACTGCCTTTCGCTGTCGCTGTGGGTCATGACAAGTTGTTTGAACTTCCTACACGGGTTCCCAGTGTGACCGGTGCAGCCTCTACAATACCGGTGGAACTCGTCCGTGGATACACACGGGACAATCTTTGAGCCTCTATAACTCCCTGACTGGGCCGTTTTTCGACCCAATATTGCCGGTTATGCTATACGCGGTGACCTCAAATTCATTCTGTGGGGAACCCCAGAAACTATTTTTATCGTGAACTGTGCCTTTAAGTGAACTGATGGGTAACAAGTAAGTTTACTACTTGAGTAAGACGTCGAGTACGTTGACCACGATGATTTGAAAGTCAAACTTTGGCAGTAAAAACTTCGACGGACGTGACACTCGTAAAAACGGCTTGAGCAAGATTGCTTAGGCTCCACTCAAGGTAAAGCAGATCCGTGTAGAGAGGAACCTCGCAGATGATAGGTCGATAGGTCCACTTAGGACGCAGGAATGAATGTGAAGTTCTCGATGTGAGTGCGGTGAGTGCACAGCGCCGAGTCCAATGCGATCCAATAGCCTTCATGCAATCAACGTCCTCGGCATGCTACGAGAAATTCGAAATAAACTGATAAAACGCAAACAAAGACGACGAGCATGGCCACGACCACGTCCGACGAAATGCGATATGCCCAGACCTAAAAGGCCTAACACCTCGTCCAAAGACGAACTGGTAGGGCAGCAGCAACGGCAATGGAATATAGGGGACCCGCTCCATTAACAGCAACGCCCCTTCGGGGGCTGCTGCGGGGCTATGTTGGTGCTTCAAAAGAAGTTCATGCAATCTCAAATAGGATTGCACTTTGAAGGAGAACTTTGTGGAATTGCAATCCTGCAGATTTTTGCAAGAGTCAATTGCCAGTTACCAGTTCGTAGAGATCGGAGGCGTACGAATATGGTGAGTCCTCTAGGACCTCCTCATTCTGACACCGTTTTGGATTAGTAGAACTTCTTGAATGATTTGGACCAACTAAGGGCACTGAGTCTGGTAATACACTCAAAAAGGCCAGTAGGTCTTCTATCCCCTTTCTGGGCCAAGTATCGAGAAGTGAAGGGATATGTCATCGGAAAGAAGGGGAGTTTCTTCTTTGGCCTCTCCCTACCCTCACGATTGCTTGTTAGAGGCAACGCTTGCCTTCATCGCTCGTTTCCATGCTAAAAAGGTCTTCATGTGGTTAAACGGCTCCATCCCATGAACCTCAATTACCATCAACTATTATTAATTATCAATTATGGGAAAATGGCCCTGGGATGAAAGAGGAGAAAGAAAATCTCTATAAACTCTATAACTCTATATATGAACACAAAAAAGATAAGCTGAAGCGGAATTGCGTTGAGAAGGAGATTATAAGGGGCCTGGGTATGGTGCCCGGACAGATTCGGTATGGGCTGCCAAAAGATAGGTAACGGAGAGGAATGCTATAGGCCGAACGTAATGGAGTGCCTCAGTTGGTCCAGATCAGACGAGAGGTTCTACTAATCCAAAGCGGTGTCAGAATGCGCGGCGAAAGCCAGAGATCCCACCATATTCGAATTGAAGAACTGCGAATTTCAGCTAGTGCGGGCAATTCGATTGAAGCTACTCAAACTTTTTTGGTGTGCTCCACGCATTTGGTTTTTTGTCCAGAATTGTGTTTGCATTCGAATACTTGCTATTACAACGAGTTGCGTGGGCCATTCCACGTACTAGCCGATCCTAGCCTTGCCTGGAATGGAAGTAAAACTTGGTTGGATCTGGATGGACCTGATTGGAATGTGATCCGGGATCAAGCATATTTCAGCGCCATTCTCACAAGTGTATAGATCCCGATTTCGATATAAGGGGCATCTAATGGAGAAAAAATCCACTTTGGCAAGCCCTTCAAGATAAGCCGTGCATGCGGTTTTCACAGATTACAGAAAATGTAACCTTGGAAATGCTTCGGGCTACTACAGTATACATAAGCACGTTCAGTGCCACAAAGGTAGGAGTAAATAGACATCAGTATTTCTTTCGGCAATACTGGCTTACTACTGCTACAACTGGACCTACACGAAAGGCCCTACAAATCCTGCTGAAGTCTGTATATGATGGTCTTTCTCGAGCGAGTAAGCCCCTAACCTTTGCATTTCCACCCAACTCTATTGAGGAGTTCTATTCGACCTTCAGATGCCCTTCTGCCATTTTTTCTGCACAAGTTCTTTTCGCCAACCGATTATCTTTGCAACGAAGAGTTTTTTCTATTTAAATGTCATTTTTTACTGCATGCATGCAACTTCGCAAAGTCTCTGAGTAGCTCTTTGAGTATAGTTTTCATTCTTTCCCTAGCGTATCCAGTTGCAAAAATTGTACTGTAAGGTCATTTGCTCCCCAGGGAGTCTGGACGTTCTTTTGAGTTTTTTCGATGGCGGACCACTCAATAAATCACAGTTTTACTAGCCCTCCTCATGGTTGATGGCCGCCATCATTTCAGAATCCATTCAGAATACAGAACTGGCGTAATGAATGTGTATGTGGCTAATACAATGAATTGGGGTGGCCAGCCGATACACAAGTCAGTGCTTTGATCCTCACAGACGAGTCCGCTACCAATTAACGACCCCGGAGGGATGGAAGGCTCGGTTGGCCTAGGGAGTGCCATTCCAGAACTCAATTTCCGGACCATGTTTGTGGTAGGGCGCTACTGACACTACAATGCCATCTTCTCCTCCCTATCGAAATGTGGACCCGTTTTCGGAGTAAAGATTGAGCATAGGCACTTTTAGACATCATTGAAGAGATCATCGGAAGGTGAAGCGGGTGCGCATACCGAAACGCTGAAAGGCTTCATGCTCTTGGTTGTTTTGTTCTTACATTTTCGATTAACCTCGGAAATCAATGGAACACAAAAGTCGAGAACTCTCGCAAAGTTGGCGAGTTATGGGCAAAACTTCGGCTTCAGACGTGACTTGTGATATAAAGGTGCAGCTCTCCAAACCCTTTCACGACCGAGACCCTGCTCGCCCCCACATTCTTCTCCCGTTCGAGGCCGAACTTTGCCATAACCAACCTTGATAGACGCGTATCGCGTACTGCGGCGAAATAATACCAGTTAACAAAACAGTTAGTCAAAAAGGGGAAGAGTTTATCTTGAAATTTGTGTAGTCCATCAAACGATTAGGTGATTCTCTGTGGAAGATTAGGTGATTCTCTAACCAATCTCACGGGATGCTGCTAATCTACCAAACTCCAGCTGATTATAGATATGCTCACCTTATTATTACCCTAACCTTGTTATTCCTTTGATGAAGGTAAGTAGACCTGCGGATATCCAGGACTGGATCCAATACAGTCTAACCGAACAATCTATGTTTCTACGAAAGGAGATGAAATTGAAAAATCAAAAAGAATCAAGTTACAAAGCTTCTGTGCAGAGCATATCGAGCCTAACGGGATCAGGTTTGCGGGTACAGAAATTACGGTAGTTTAGAATCACTGTGGACGAGTCTTATGAGTAATTCCGCAAAGTTACAGATAAATCTTCAGCTGCCCAGCCGATTATATGCAAATAACAGGGATATTTTATGGAATAACTGAAAGAAGGCTTCACATCTGCGAAATTCCAAGAGAGGAGCAACTAGGAGAGCAGAATTATTGCGATTGAAAAAGGAAAAATCATAGATTGAAAATGAATCTAAAAGTATCCACTGTCTTTAGAAGGTAAAGCGCAGGGTTCCAACGCTAAACCACCCAACACGGATCTCCCAGACACCTCATNTACGGTAGTTTAGAATCACTGTAGACGAGTCTTATGAGTAATTCCGCAAAGTTACAGATAAATCTTCAGCTGCCCAGCCGATTATATGCAAATAACAGGGATATTTTATGGAATAACTGAAAGAAGCCTTCACATCTGTGAAATTCCAAGAGAGCAGTAAATAGGAGTGCAGAATTATTGCGAGCGAAAAAGGGAAAATGATAGATTGAAAATGAATCCAAAAGTATCACTGTCTTTAGAGGGTAAAGCGCAGGGTTCCAACGCTAAACCACCCAACACGGATCTCCCAGACACCTCATTCTTAACTCCACCCACGTGAACATGGGTGAAAGCTTCTAGAGCTCTTCCAAGTGAGCATGTACTCCCTCTGTGTATGAAATTACTTTCTATTATTACAGTGAACCGAACTGACTAATTAGTGCATTTTTGATGTGCTCAATAATCTAAATGAGCTTGGCAGTAAGAACAGGCTATGAGAGGATGACGGGCTCGGTAAGGTTGGTCGCTAGACCCACTTACCCTACATGTGGCCTTCTAACAGGTGCCATTCTATGGATTTCGATCGGGTGTAAAATCAAAAGACGGGTATGGTTCAGTGGCAAGTGGCGCACTTCGATTACGAATTGACTGCCACCTGGAGGAACCAAGTCTACCATCCTTGCGGGATCACTTGTTCGAGTACGAAACCGCTCTGACTGTGAGAGGATAGAAGTTTGGCTTGAACATTGCCTGACTAATTCATTGTATAGGCCAAATACGCTTCCACTACACAATTCTATCCCGAACGGAAGTCCTATACGTGGACCTCCATAGCAGGTATAAACTCCGCCAAAGACTTCAGACATAATGAATACTGCCAATCATCAAGACAGTGATAAAGAAAAAGTTACTGCTAGACGAGAATGAGTTATAAAGGATAAAAGGATTAAGTTTCTGGCGTGAATCAATCCCGTCTGAGGGATGCGCCCTCGCACTCGACTTCCATTCAGAATCGTAGTGGCGTAATGAATGCGTATGTGGCCTATACAANTATAGTGCGCCACTTGCGACTACACCACCTCCGCCCGAAAGTGAATTATAAAAAAATTAAAGCTATGGGTGTCAGGTATCCTGTTTTCGATCTGTCAATGCACAGACTCGAACCGTGAGGTACCCTCCTAGGTAGCTATGCTGCCTGGGACAAGCGTCTTACACGCAGTTCACAGCCAAAACTTCTCTACCTTGATATCATCGATATGTTAACAGTGAGAGAGAGCATCATTAGCGTCGTTAGACAGTGAGACCTTCTATTTACTGGCTGACTATGTTTTACAGCTGTTATTTTTACAGCTGTTATTACTGTATTATAATTTCATTTTTAATAACAGATACTATTGTGTACATCTAGACCACCCAGCAAGATATCTTCATCACTAAAGAGATGTAGAAACAGAAGATATCTAATCATTCGATGGCCGTCGCTTTTAATCGAGGACCAATTGCGGCACTGTCAAACGGTGTCATTACAACCCACATGACTCCAAATTGAATCCCGAATCTATCCTACCAATCAACCTAAGTCTTGTATTTCTCAGAATCAATCTGATTCTGGCCTCATTGCGAGAAGTGAAACTCTGACTTGTGGATTGGCTTTCCCCTCGGAACTGCCTAAATAAGTTTTCGACGTCCATCTTCATTCGTATAGAAGCGTGCCGTCTTCTGAGGGGAGTTTCAAGTCTGTACTCACCTAAAAGTTTCCCGATCTTCTTCCAGACAACCTAATAGAACCCTAGCCAGTCTTCGACGCCAAGGGATGACTATGATAGTATGAAAACCTGCAACAGTGATGGACAAATTTCAGGGGTAGGTGATGAAATAATTGAGAAGTGAAACTCTGACTTGTGGATTGGCTTTCCCCTCGGAACTGCCTAAATAAGTTTTCGACGTCCATCTTCATTCGTATAGAAGCGTGCCGTCTTCTGAGGGGAGTTTCAAGTCTGTACTCACCTAAAAGTTTCCCGATCTTCTTCCAGACAACCTAATAGAACCCTAGCCAGTCTTCGACGCCAAGGGATGACTATGATAGTATGAAAACCTGCAACAGTGATGGACAAATTTCAGGGGTAGGTGATGAAATAGTCAAAGATTAGTACCATTGAAAAGAGTAAATTGATAGAGAGCTCCACCAAAACCAGTAGTGAGTAGTCTGAGCACGAAATTCCGAAGGGATGACAAGATTTTAGTAAATTGAGTTGAGTCGGAGATACTTGCAGCAAACAAGCAGCCACGTGAGCAGAGAAGACTCGTAAAGGGAATTCTTAGGGAGGTCCAAATCTCAGCTTGTAGCCTTAGACGGAGGAATGAGACATGAATAGTCCATTTAATTAAGTAGACGCATCGCCATATTGAAAGGGAAGGGCTGGGAGTGGTTTACTGATGGATGCTAAAAGCAGTCTTCAGCAGTAAACCACTTGCAGCCTTCTCTTTTTGCATGAAAACGTATGTGCTTTGGATTAATTATATATTAGTAATGAGAATCCAGTAAGACATGAATGATCGCTTCAATTTCACCAACTACCTCTTCTGGGTTAATCTGCAAATCATAAATTGGACAGGAAGCTTGAGTAAAACACTCAAATACCCCCTGAACGCTCAATATGTTTGTTAGAGCAAGAGCCAGATATCACTCTTGCTGACTCCTACTCTAGCAACCGTAAGAGGGTCTTTAGGTCTGAGTGAAGCTCTGAAGTTGCAAGCATCAGGATCAGGATCCATCAAATTAATGTACGGTTTTACATCTAGGGAAGGCAGGATATTTGGGATTTCACATCTAATACGGGATTTCAGCTTCAAATTAATGAAAACGCAAATCCGAGGATCTCAAACATATGTAGTGAGTCATAACAATTTTAGTAACTACTAACTACCATATCCAGTGGCGATATAAAAATCACCAGGAAATAGCACGCCTGTCTTGGGAGACGGGCGTTAGAATCGATTTTGGGTAATCGATTTGCCGCACGCGGCTGTCGCGGACCACTCATTCGCCATTATTACAGCTCTAGCGTTCTTCATACAGCCCAATCGATATGCG
>UZAF01016703.1:11637-22350 GCA_900617895.1 Haemonchus placei
CTCTAGCTTCATGTCTAGAGGTCCCTGTACCTGATTATGTCAGTTTGACCGACAAGGTCGGCCAATTAGGCATTCTCAATGACTCACAGTAGTAATTTTTATCCCACAAGAGGCGATAAAAGGTACGTTTAAGCAGCCGTCGGTGGATGTTTTTCCCTTACTTAACCACCTACAAGCGGTAATTGAGCAGATAAAGTATCTTAGAAGGTACAATTGAAAAAGTAGCTTCAAAGTAAGAGGTTTCTAAATTACAGACGATAATTACTACCGTCAGTACTTATTAAAGTTGTTGAAAAGGTCACTTGCCATCATGGTTACATGCGTACCTAATCAGACTTCTCCAGATACTTGATAACCGAAGCTAGTGAATTGGCAGAAATGGCATTGGCAATTAGGTGGCTCTGCACGAGTTCAAGCTCTCAATCCAATGTCCTCAATGGGCATACCCTACCCATGTTGACTATGTTCCTTAAGCCGTTGTTTAGCCCAAACACGCTCCCACATACTACAATACAAACCTTTACGTTACAAATGCTACTATAAATTGAAGTGATTAACGTTTAAAGGCGTTTGCAAATGGCACAGACAGCAAAAACAATTTTTATAATAGGTGTCGGTTTTCATTTTTACCCAGGATTGCTCCTGCATAAGCAATAATGGTGTAGGGGCAGGTAGCGCATTAAAGGACGCCTGATAGGAGAACTAACTCGGATCACTACAAAGCCAGGGGAACCAAGTCTTGTATTCTTTGGGATCATTTAATCAGAATCATTTTTGTCTGAGAGGATAAGAACCTATTTTGTACCTCGGCTGTTCACTGTAGGCACTGCATTGTTCGGGCCACATACGCACCAAAGCAAAACTACGTGTTTAATGGAAGTTGAGTGCGTGGCGCATTACACAAACGGGATTGATCAGCGACAAAAGCCTTCATCCTCCAATGTTCAACTCGGTAAAAGAAAGAGGTGCCTGGGATGAGGAGAAGATTGCACCAGATTCTTTTTGCCCAACGTAATCTAACTTCAATAGCACTGATAACGGCTGGTTCACAACTTCCAATTGCATCTTACCGGGTCGAGTAAATAAACCGGCAATTTGGACAAGTCGCGCTGCAAGTAACAGAATGGGGAAATTACCCATAACCCATTATTAGCCGTCTATGGCAGGTATGATCCATTCGATGGCTTCGCGTTACTCGTGAAGTGGAGGTAGCACTCGAACGAAGACCTCTGGACCATATCAATTGATTTTGCCTTCAAATCCAGTCCCAAGCTAAGCGCACCCATTCACCATTTGAGGAACGTCGAAACACTTCACTTTTTCTGCCTTGAGCCTTTTGAAAAACGGATTCCATGCACATTAAGGGTTCAAGTGCCTCGCTGCAAGCAGATACCGTGAAATTCGAGCCTGAATAGGTTGCGAGTCTTAAATGGCCGAATTTAATAGAGCGTTTGCTACTCAATTGATACTCGTTATTTTTCTTCCAAGTAGAGCAACAGCAACAGCCATCGTGCACAGTTTCAGGGGTATCCTCCTGGGTAACATCCTGGATAACCTTCAGGGTAACCTCTGGGTAACCTCCCGGGTAACCTCCTGGTAAACTCTTGGGTAACAGAATCTTACGTATCTGCAGCAACTGGTGAACAGGATCAGGCCGGTCTAAAAGGTTAGAGATCCAGCGGAAATGGCGGCTTCTGTGAGTTACTGCGCCACAAGTTACCTACTACTCGGGTGTCCACAATGAAATCCAGATGAAGAGAGTTCTGGTGAACCTTTCCACCGAGCCCGACAGCCTAACTTTTCCAATCAATGGGCAATGCTCACCAGTTCTGGCCCTAGCTGACTGTACGTAACCGCTTTCACTACTTTCGTTCGAAACTTTTCTGGAAGCTACTGTAGTTTATTTTCTTGCTCAAAAGGAGGCCATGTTGTGAGAGGCCACTATAGTATGCATTGTTCAAAGTTCGGTCTTGAATCGGATGTCATTCATACAAATCAAGCCAAGCCATCCGTCAACTACACATTCGTACGGAGGGATGGAAATCAGGCTTAAGCGTAAAAGCTTGGGTAAGTCGATGTCCTCACAGTAAGTAGTATTCACGCGTTCGGAAGTCGCTACAACTCTGAACAGAAACCAAAGGCGGGATATACTCCGAGAGAATTATAGGAAGCTGTCCATGTTCTCCTGATACCCCGAAATCTTCTGCGTAATAGCAAGGCGTACTAGTGTTCTTGATAACTAATCGGATTTCCAGGTTACATATCCCCTCTAGAGATGCTTTAGCCTAATGAATTCCTCCTTACTCCCAAGTGAAGCTAAGTTTCTGAGAAAATGACGAACTGAAGAGACGGAAATTCTTAGAGCCATTTTCCCATGATTCCAAAGCATCACGTAATCCTCTGGAATATCCGAGAAGCTCAGGCATTTCCACCATTTTCTTCCAGTTCTATTCATTTTAAATTCTATTACCATTAGGGGTTTCTTCAATACATTCATAGGCGCCACGACTTTGGAAAAAACTTTACTTATCTCATTTACTTGTAGGGTCTGGTAGGTTCACCCAGTAACACTAAGTATTCAGTAATAGGTAAACAAAAACAATGACATGCCGTTTCTACCGCCCGCACTGTCCAAGGAGCCGACATAAATTTCGTACTGGCTGATTAGGTCTTTTTTCCTTCCCCAGTTTATGAATTAGCAGTAGCGAGCCCATGGTTATTTGGTTTGNAAAAGCTCAGGCATTTCCACCATTTTCTTCCATTTCTATTCATTTTGAATTCTATTACCCTGAGGGGATTCTTCAAGACTTTCCTAGGCGCCAAGACTTGGGAAAAATTTTACTTATCTCATTTACTTGTAGGGTCTGGTAGGTTCACCCAGTAACACTAAGTATTCAGTACTAGGTAGACAAAAACAATGACTTGCCGTTTCTACCGCCCGCACTGTCCAAGGAGCCGACATAAATTTCGCCCTGGCTAATTAGTTCTTTTTTCCTTCCCCAGTTTATGAATTAGCAGTAGCGAGCCCATGGTTATTTGGTTTGTCCGATGGCTCACCAGGAATCGCTAGCCCAGATCAGCGATTTTTCTCTCTCCCTGTATAAGTGAGAAACTTGAACGCATTTTTATTGCACCTCCTCAACCAAATACCCCTGCAAGTCGTTCTGCGAACCATGCAAGCACTCAGCTTCCGGTATGAACTTAGGGTGAGTCCTAGCAACAGACTGATCAACTCTTTGGAAACTTGACTTTCGACCTCTGACTTCTAGGGCATTACGTCTTTTTCTGAATATCTGAGATCGGCGCTGGATGACAACAGCTGCTGTCGAATGCACACTACTCTTACTTGATGCCCATGAATACATATAGCCATTGCGAGTCAGAATTTTTGAACACCCGAGTTTTAGGATCTGATAGTAGTTGGTCCCGAATGACTGAGTTGGTGAACTGCTACAGGTCAATCATAGGAGAGTCATCCATTCTAGAAGGTTCTTACTCGGGAACCTTCTAAAAAATGGATCTCCTATGATTTTCTCTTGAAATTCGTAGCTAAAAGCAAGACTGTTCTCAAAGCTCAAGCAATCCCTTCAAACAGGAGCATCGTCTCGATGAGACTAATCGGTTCGAAGCTTTTTTTCCGGCTTGTTGTCAGGGGCGGTTATACGAATGGTACCACGCCCAACCCCTCCACTCTACTCCCTGCAGATCCCGCCTCTTCAGCTATCCATTAAGGAGCGCTTCAAGCGTTTCGTTCACCTCCGTCATGGCTTGCTCATCCTCATCCAGGACGATCAGCCGTATCCGTCCCACCGCTCACGTCATCCTCGTCATCGTTTACACCATACAAGGGTCGCATCATTGCCTCTTGACGAGCTCATTCCGCTTGCATTCCCGGTAACTCTTTTCCAACAGTCATTGCTACCAACACTGGGCCTTATAAAGAAAATTCGCTCACTTGAGGTTCCAGAGAATGACTTTTTTCATTGGAACGTTGCAATATTGCCTTCTCGAGAGGCCAGAGCTTAGAATTACATCAGTCGGCGAAATTATGAGAGAGAAGCCACAAGAAGGGGCGTTCATTGGTGACTACCTCGCGCTGGGCTCGCTATGGAATTGAATCCCAATGGATATAGCCGAAATGTCTCATCTAAGGTGTGACGGGATTCTACGAGTTGCCCAGTGCGAACTCGACCTCTGTTTTATCTTGGACCTTGGCTGTCCCCCCCCCCCTTCCCCACCCTATTCGAGATATTGCTTTCCCATTGGCGAAAGCGCCTCAATCGAAAAGTTTCAGGTGACCCCTCGAGGAATGGGAGTTTCGTGTTTTGGACCTGAACAGTCCCTTAGTATAAGCAGAAACGGAGTGCAAGACGAGTACCAGGAGGAAAATGTCCTTTTGTTCTTCATCTATAGACACCCTTTTACAAGAGAAGGTGCGACCAACATAACAGTCCCCTAGCACGTCAATGACCTTCGTTCTGAATTTCCCACTCGGGCATTGGATTCCAGGACTTCTTTCTGTGGCGTATTTCAACTCCACCTCAATCTTTCTAGGCCCGAAAAGCTACTCGAATCGAGCATCGCATGCATTTCAGGGGGCCAATCATGTGGAACCGCTAATTGTATTAGTGAACCGTAGACAAAAGTCATTTCGCTTGCCAAGCCGATCCCCATAGGGACCCCACCCGAAGGAGGGGCCAATACGGTAACTATCTTTGCCTCCGTGGCCAAGGCTCAGTCGTCGCTGCTTCCTCATTAATCCTGTGGGCCTAGTTCAAGGGCTTCACACATCCTCTATAATAGTGTGGTTAAGGCGGATCAGAAGACCTCCAAGAAGTCGCTTGGCCTCCCTGGCTCAGCATCTCAAGAAACAAACTTCAGGCTAGTGGGTGTACTTGCGATTTCTAAACCGGAAGCGGAGCCTCCGTGTTCCGCTTCCATCTGGGCGATTCTCCCACCATTCCACTTTCACGTCCACCGTCCACCGTCATTTTCAGGATTAATTTTTCAATGAACCTTGTTTCACATGTCTTTTCGCTTTTGCTATGCTATGTTATTCTCTTCTGTCTATTCGAAATTCAATAAGATAAAAGCCTTCCCAGGCGGTATATCCTCTATACTCATCAGGAGAGCACAGTTAGAAATATGGGATGTAAAGTAACCTAAAAAAGGCTAATATATCATGCAAAGAAAGTACTTCATGGCGTGAGTCTTTGCCTTCACGTAGTGTTTTTCCCAAATAAGGGACAGATCATAATCCCTCGTGACTGCATATGTAATCAGTACATAGCTCTTACAAGTAGCTTGCTACTTTTTATATACAGATTTGGATGGGAAGGTACAATGTAGGCTGTGCCACAACCCATAAGTACCCCATTATTATTATTCAAATCTTTCAGGCTCTTAATTGTTCCCAAGTCGTCATACCGGCAGACAGCACTAGTGGGGACGTAGAAGAATGGTCTTATGGAGTGCTCGTTGTTGCAAAGTAGGCTATACGAGCAAGAAGGCTCATCATAAGAAGCCCCTGAACGCTTACCATCTACTCATGACGTCATGAACCTGACAATCAGGGAGAAAGAAGTAGAAATAATGTTGCTCGGTCTCCAATAACCCTGAAGAGGCTTCGGGAAGAACGGCTAATCCAATCTAGGCGAACTATCGGATCCAGAGTGTAGAAGCTCCCTGACCACCAGATAATTATGTACTACCAGAAGCTGGGAGAAAGATTATTACTATCGATTCTCGTCAGTGAGAGCTTGCTAACTGCCTGTGCCCAGAAGACATCATCCCAAAATCAATAAGCCTACCCACAGTGATCCACTCCCCTGGTAGAAAGCATCACCCACCACTCGTTCGCCCTTCTAACCCGTCATACAATTATACGACACGATAGTAATGTAACATGAATTGGAGATAGGGACTTCTCTGACCCCAAAAAGCTTTGATCCTGACAGTTTGTCTGAAGATGGGAGCCGAAGGTCCAAGAAAAAGTTTTAGACGATTTCCTAGCCAACCAGCTCCAAATCCCAATAGGTTTTTTGGCGAATTTAGGTGGTAACTAAGTTTCTGCTTGAAAACTTTTGTGATATTCCAAACGAATTCGGGTTCATAAGACGCCGAAACGGTATGCGCTATCCGGGAACCAAATCTTTGAGCTAATTGCGCCTAGGTCAACCGAATTCCCATAAATCTGAAATTTCAGGCTAGTACCCACGTGTCTGGGACAAAAAGCTATGACAAACCACAGTTTATGTATAGGCAAAATATTTGTTCAAATACCACTACAATTCTTGATGGAAGTGTAGTCGGCGCTCAACAACTTCGTCAATGTCGAGCAGACTCTATTGTGATACGATTTCTATTCTACAATTTCTATTGTCCCTGTTCCCAAGTTATGATGTACAAGTTCCCCGATTCCCACGGGTAAACAATAACTGGAAATGTTTTCGTATTTGTAGCTTGATTAGTTCCATTATGTTTATCCTACCGGCTTCCTTTACCAAAATGAAAACTCAAAAATTCCTTCGAAAGTTACGGGATAGACTCGCGACTCTGGGCTGCCTGGTGTTGAACGGATGCTGCCCAGCCCCACAAATCCTCCCTGTTTGAGACTGCATAGCTGCTAAGAGATTTATTTGCAGGGATAAGAGAAACAAGTCTTAGTCAGCTTTTTCAATTTATCGTGGGGCTGCTTCTGAAAGGATTCATTGACTGTCACTTCATGTTTTCCTACTTAAAGATGTCATCTAAAAAACTTCCAGCTATGCTATATCGCCATTGCCAACGCAGTCTTGATCCCGCTGGGACCAACATTTTCAGTTCAAGCTTTTATGAACTCCCCTCAGGGCTCATAATGACATGAAATCGATAGTTTTTGAGAGCTTGTGGGANGGGCTTTTTGCCGACCATATGGATGACCCAACAGTCACGCACTTGGCACTTTCACGAACCCAATTGCGTGCAAAAAAGCTGGAAATAATGCGTGCGGCCGCGACAGTGACACATTTCTTTCCGGAACTTTCGCGCAGGCTTTTTTTACTGGGAAGACGTGGTAGCACGGAGCAATTCAATTTCATCGGCGAGAGTTGCGCATAGCGCTTTAAAACGGACCCGATTTTTTACGAACGCACTTAAGCTCTGTCAAAAGTCCGCCTGCTCAACTAAAACTTTTTCAGGTTGAGGGTGCTAGAGTAGGTACGCTGCACATACCGTAAAATTCAATGATAACCGCATGACCGCTTCACGTAGGCGCACTTCCACTTCAGGACTTTTGTAGTTCGTTACGTTTGTTGCTAGTACATTAAGACCGGTATACATCCAACTCGTTCCCTTGGAAGATTTTGTGGAGCTGTCACTATAATTCTGTCAATCTGCTAGAAAATAATCGGATTCCATGGTCTTCTTACACATGAGACTGCTACCATAGCGACCAAGAATCCTTTGACAACTATGATTCCTTTGACTATGTTTTGTATTCTCTCCAAAGTCTTGAAAAAACCTTTTGATCTATCGCGCTGCTACAAATTCAACGACAGTAACCAAAGGAGCTCCTATCACCACCTTTCGTTGGTTGAAATCTTGATCCTAACGGACTGACTCAATTCCGCTCGAATTTTGCAAGCTTAACCATCTCCTAAGGGATCGCTGCTAGGTCGGAACTGCCATCATTCCCTAATGTCGGTCAGGTACGTATTCGAAGGTTCAGGCTCTCGAATGTACCTAGTCAAGTCAGAATCCTCGAAAGCTATAGAAACATCAAGTGAGCCAGCCAATCACAATCAAACAGCAACTTCAGAAACAGAACCCATTACAATTGCAACTGTTAGACAATCCAGAAACTATGACAAAAAGTCGCTCGAAAGCTCTTCCCAAGGTGAAACTGTTACAAAAATGAATATAGCATCCAGTGGAGCCCTCCTCTGGAAGAGCCCGAATAGCTGTTCAGTACGCTGAAATCTTTCCAGATGAGAAGCCTACTTAGTGTCGTTTCTCAAAAACAAAACTAGCAAAGGTTCGGCTTCCTTAATGACAAACTCCTGCTGCGGCTGAGAACCATGGACTCAATTCTTTTTTCTCTACCAGTGTCGTGTGAGCTTTGGAAGTAGTTTAGTGGTCAATAGCGCCATATTGTGCACATGCAGCAATAAGTTCACGTTCAATTACTAGTTAATGGATTTTTACATCTATTACGAATGAACAACAAAGTCTTGCTCTCTTCGACATGAGGTAAGTGACGCCGGGTGTTTATGTGATCTTACAGCTTCGTGTCTGCGTGGGCCAGTAAAACTGAAGGCTGAAAGGCGGTTTAATCTCTGCTTTGGGAATAAGCATTTCCTGCAGGAGGCTGAGTCAAACAATCGTATCAGACGAACCCTCTTGAGCCCAGAAAACAGGATATTCGAATCGGGTAAATGTTAACAGATTAATCTATTGAATCGAGTGGCTTGTACATAGGATTGTGTAGGTCAGACACTCTTCCAAACGCT
This sequence comes from Haemonchus placei, assembly GCA_900617895.1. Lineage (NCBI taxonomy): Eukaryota > Metazoa > Nematoda > Chromadorea > Rhabditida > Trichostrongylidae > Haemonchus > Haemonchus placei. Next base: position 20,127 of record UZAF01016703.1, read on the forward strand.
ACCAACAATAAGATCCAGAATTGGTAAGCATGTCGCGTTCCAAAAGGTAGGTGATTAACCAACGAAACTTCTGTGTGCCCATGTTACCGAAAAACCCATAAATAAATTGAACAAGTAAGCAAAATCATGGGGTTACCAGAGGGCCTTTGAAAAAAATGACGCCTAGATCTAAGGGGAACAGGCAACTTTCAGAGAATCTGGACAGATCCCCATTTTCCAAGGAAAACCCATCTCAATAACATCCCCGATATATAAGCTGCTCAAGTAAATCCGAAGATTATGACAATATGTGAAAGCTGCTTAAGTCAATCTCCATGAACGATTTTCTTGATAAATCTCCTTGGAATCTTTCGTACGTATTTGTTATTTACCATGAATATTCAAGCGGACATGACGGGAGTGAGCAGGAGCAGTCTTCCTTTGTCAGGTTATTTCCTCCTGTAAGGAAGCAACCTCGTCAACAACATATTATTCATTTAAACTTCTTTCGAAACCCTTTCACTAAGTCCAACTTTTTTTCACGAAAAAATCCTTGAAATGCACATTCACACAATCCGAAGCATCCTTTCAATTCCTATGGTGAGGTTAGGTTGAAACAATTCGAGCGATTGTCACTCCGCATTCCTCCTTTCCGTGTTCAAAACCATTCCAAATATGAAAATTGTCTCCAGTGAAATTCCTTATTCCGTATTTTACCGTAATCACTACCCACTACCTTTAAAATTTTTCTTTGAATTTTCAGCATTCCGACTGCAATTATAAATGAAGCCAATTCTTCAAGAATTCTGTTTCTCGCGGCCCACCTAGCCTGCTCTGGAATGCGAATTTTCCAGAAGTCCTTTTTCCCCGACCAGATGAGTCGATCTGAGCCAAGAATCTCCGACACTCATGGCAAGCTAGATTAGGGCTGCTATGGCTTTGATAAGCTTAGAGCCTCAATGAGACATCCCTCAAAAATCCTTCTTCAGAGCACCTTTATGCCGAAATGCTTTAGGCAAACGGCAGTTCTAGCTAAAATTAAAATGAATTATATGAATTCCATTGAGCACGCCCTGGTCGATCAGAACCATCAACGCATCTTGTCCGTGGCAGTTTGTCGTTTTCGATGATTACCTTGACGCCCTTGATTGGCCCCACACGAATCATAGGACGGCTAAACTCAGCGAAAGTATAGTAGCGTTGCCGTCCTGCTGATCACCGATTCTCCTTAGCAAGTCCTCAATCCGTAGCGTTTTTATCCGGCCTCTTCTCAAATAGTAAAGACCAGGGGATGCTTTTCGCTAGAAAAACACGAAGTGCATCAGTCCATGCTTTCGAAGCTTCCATAAATAATAGATAAATAAATAAATAAAGAAGTTGTCCGACGGAACGACGGCGTTCGGTGCTAACATTCATTTGAGGCTTTTTATACTCCACTTGCCGATTTTTTCAATTTCGTAGCTATAAAAAAAACAAAGGGTTCAAGAAAATGCAAAGTTTTGAGGGTTGAGCAAACAGCTCCGTTCTGGGATTCTTCAGAATTCCTCCATTTCCCTTTTCCCAGACACATTCTGCTTTGCAAATTGCTTTCCTGCTCGAGTTCCGCTACTATGAGATGTTTTGAAATCCCAATCACGCTTCCGGCCCTCCCATTACCTCTTTTCCTTATAGGAAATTACTATACAATCCCCTCACCTCCGTTATGATCCATGGTTAGAAACTAATTTTCCTAATCATCCCGATTTGATTTTCTGCTTTGATTCATTTTCCATTGAATCGTTGACTAAGTTTTTTGATGAATCCGTTTTGGTCAGTCGTTGCTGTGAAGTCGCGTCTCATCGTCTCCATCATGTTTCCAGTATGCGTATTGATTTTAACACCTACTTTCAGCTTGAGTATGAATCGAATGATCGCGGCTGCCATTCTGCTCACATTCGCCGTCGTGTACGCTTACCAACCAGATGATCAGTTTTCAGGTGATTTTTTTACATCAGCTAATACAGGGTGCATGATCACAGCCAGCCTCCCCTACTGTGAAGCCATTAACACCCATACCTTCGTACGCGGAAATGTAACTAGGCTCTGATAATGACGCTCGGGGCGAAGGTGGTGTAGTGGTAACTGACGCACCATTACACATGCACAGCCTGAGATCGAAATTTCGGCAAAATACTAGCCTAGGCTAATCTAGCCTTCATCCCTCCGAGGTCAGTAAACTGGTAACAGACTCGTCTGGGAGAATAAA
>UZAF01016703.1:36022-61817 GCA_900617895.1 Haemonchus placei
GCATGGTCTGAGGATCGAATCCAGGACCAGCTCTTGCTTAAGCCATCCCTCCAGAGTCGATTAAGTGGTTATGGACCTGTATTGGAGGATAGGTTAGGTTATGGACACTGACGTGTACCCCATCAAGCCACCACGAGTCATTGTACAGCCCATATATACCTTCAAAACGCAACTACGATTCTGAGTGAAAGGCGAGTGCGGGGTCGCATCTCAGAATCGGGATCGAACTATTCCAAAGAGTATTCTCGGTCCTTATCTGAATTTGCTCTAGAGTATGGGAGCATTTTTCTATAATGACGTATAAATAAAGAAAAAATAGAGAACAAACGAAAACAAACGGCAACTCACTCAAATAACGGTGTTCCAACAGTTCGTTGACATCAGCTCTTTGATGAACCTCTCGAACAAGACACCGCTGGAAAGAGTAAGAATCAATTTTTTTATTTACAGTGAGCTGTCCAACCTATAAAAAAAACGTACCTTCAAAACATCAACCAACAAGGAATCACCGCAGTCAGGGAATTCTATCACGTAGTCCGGATTACATATAGCAGCCATCTAGTGTAAAGAAATTAGTAATAAGCGAAATAAAAAGATAAAAAACTGTTGCAGTGCACAACACGTTACCTTTGCACCCTGACTTTTCATATTGAAAGGAAGGCGACCGTAAACCAGGTTGTACAATATGCATCCTAACGACCAGACGTCTGCCTTTAGCGGAATCTTAAAGAAAACTTTTGCTCTGAACCAATGCAGCACATGTACTTGACAACCGTAGTTTGTCCTCTAACGAATTGTGATGCGTGTTAGAATTGTGAAGAAGTCAGTAGCATCAATATAAAGTCACTGTGTGGCGTCAAAAAAGGAGTGAGGAGAGTTTTTCCAGGCTCTGTCGATAAGACAAAAATTCACTTTGGAATTGCATAGGGCAAGCTCTTTACATCGGAAATGTCGTAATTGGTGAGCGGCTAGCTGTAGGTCCAGAATCAAGGTCCCCTTTTGTAATGAAAAAATATCGAGTAAGAAACTTGTAGACAATAGAATTTGGCATGATACCTTAAATTTTCCATCGCCCCCTGCTCCCTGTAAAACTTCAGGTGCCATGTAGCTCAAAGTACCCATCTGGCTCTCTTTTATCGCGCCAGTCTAAATAGAAAAAAAATGGAGTAATCTTTTACAAAATGTTAATTTAAAAGACATTGATTTTTTCTCAAATTGTTTAATTAGGGAGAAGGGTTACTACCATATCATTCGGTATTCCTGCAGCGATTCCAAAATCAATCAACTTTACAGTCCCTTTCACGAGCAGGAAATTTGCGGGTTTCAGATCCGAATGGACTATTTCTGGAAAGAAAAACGGTATCCTTCAAAAATCTATAGGTTAGTAAAAATGAAACCGTACTTCTGTCATGTATGACTTTCACGCAGCGAAGCATTTCTTTCCAGTGATATCTGATAAAAGAAGAATCGATCTCCGTGCGCCGGGTTTTCAGGAATGTTGCAAGATCTATGTCACCTTTTTCCATGACAACATACAAGGTATTTTCCTCTTCACGTAGTTCGCTAAAAAGATTTTTAAAAGATCGAGTTGATGTGGGAAAAAATTGTAGCCTTACTATTCGAGCATTTTGATGACGTATGGACTGCCTTGGAGACTCTTCAACAGCTCTATTTCATTCAAATAACACTGACGTGCTGCATTATCGTCTCCTGAGTAAATAAATAAATAAATAAATAAATAAATAAATAAATAAATAAATAAAACAGTAATTGAAAGTTGTGACCACTAAGCATTTATTACAGAATATTTCTTCGCAATCTCAGTAAGTTATCGTAAAGTGGCAAAATAAAGCTCACCTAAGTCAACTACCTTCAATGCACACACTTCACATCGCGCTTCGTCAAACACCTCATAAACCTGAAAAACCTGCTGCTTTTTGGTGGCTTTATTTGTATACAACCCCCGCAGTTACCTGCCGCGGGGGTTGTATACAAATAAAGCCAACAAACAAAAAAGAAAGAATTATTTAGTAACAATAACAGACCTAAGTTTATAAAGACTGTAAGGGGAAAATTTTTTAAATTTTTACTCACACGACTGCTGCCTCCTTTGCCGAGTAAACTTAACCATATATAGCTATGGCCGTTTATGACCATGTACTTGTTTTGTAAAGACGATGTCGAAGCAGATGGACGTAGACCAGTGGACGAGTGCGGGATGGCATCACGGTGTGCCTTAATCGAACACTGCACCATGACAAGATTTTTCTTCAGGTAAAAGGTGAAAAGCATAGATTGACTGATTCATTTCTTCCGGAAGATGTTTCAGATTTATCAAAAACAACTTGACATACCTCCTTCGAGCCGACACTTTTGCTCCTGGACTTTATCGGTGCATCCATAGCAAGCCTATTTTCAGGTTCCAGTGGTCGTGAACGATTCCCACTGTAAGTATGACTTCATATACTTTGAACATGTGAAGCAGTGCGCGAAAAAAAAAACCGCAGCTGATGATGTGGCCTTCTTAGTTGTGACAGTCCCTAAAGCCAATCAGCATTAGAATATACCTATGCTCCTTTTCTATGTGCCGTTCTTCAATAGCCGACAGCTGTTTTTGCATCGAGGTCGGTGTAGGCGGTCGCCTTCTATCTTGCAAAGGAGTATAAATAACATTCCTTTCTGCTGGTATGTTACTACTTTTGTTGTGAGGAGCGCTCTGAAAAGTATTTATAAGTGAACGATTAGGAGTTTACAGAGCGACATTTGAGACTACCATAAAATAAAGCAAAAACGCAGAAGCTACAGATGGCTTTTCTACACGACTAAATTTTCATCAAACACTGCCAAGGGGCCAACACTGCGCAATCTCAACTATTTTTGCACCCTCTACCGAATGAAAAGTACACATCTTAAAGAAAATAATGCATACCACGTTTTTGGCATCCCACGTCACAAGTGATTGCGTTTTTTGGACAATCGCATAGCATTATAGCAACACGGTTTAGAGTGCATCTACTTTCGTTTGTCATATGGATACAACCAAATAACTTCTACAATTCTTAACTGGTATAAGGCCGCCCAGAAAGTATTGAGCTGGAAAAGTTGCTCATAACCATATGAACATAGATTAGAATAGAATAGAAAGAATCGAATAGAATCATAAAATTAAGCGAAAAGGGGCGGTAGCGACCATGACCTTGCCAGAAAAAATCAGGGGAACTCACCGGAGCTTAAATATTGCCAAAATTAGTGTAAAATTGATACGAATAGAAACTAACAGCTAAACTGTCATTGATCTTGCTCATATCGAACGCATGACCAGGAGGAGCAGTTTTGTTTTGACGAGCGGTGATTGACGTCGATAAAAGGCTGTTTTCCTTATTTCCTTCGCCTAAACAACAGGTCTCTTGCTGGCACGTAAAAGCATCTTTGTAGTCAAGCAATAATCTTGAAAAGCTTTGCCTATTTACTAGTCTAAGCTGCATTAGCTGAAATTATTGTAATCAACAAACGATTTGTAAATGCTGCACCAGAATCAGCAGTGCACATAACAGGAATTCAAATTTCAAAAACTGGCGATTCAAAGTTTCAAGTTTCCAAACTTCTGCGCTTGAGTCAAAACTTATAATTCCAAAAATCGAACTTTACATTACTAACTTTGCGACGTTCGACTGGCCTCGTACATATGTAGTTTTTTCCTATTTTTCATTTGTAGAGCTAAAATTCGTTGTGCCAATGGAATTGGCGGTTTATTTGCCTCCTCCGATGACGACATAATCCTGAATATACACTTCTTGAGAAACAGATTGCTTCTGAATAATGAATGAAGCGTGAAATAAACAAAGAGTATATGGAACTCAACCAAGGTCCATCACAACTGCGAAAATAATGGTAATCTTTTTATTAAAGGCATCTGCTTGATGGTAATCAAAAACCAGCTTAATCAAGTGGAGCAATGTGTACAAAGACTAAAAACAACAACAGAAGAGCTTCCTCGAGTCACTGCCAGTGATTCGTTTTTGAAACAACGAAATAACAAAACTACAAGATGCAAATATTAGCAATATGTAAAGTGACCCTTGATGCATCAACAACTCAATTTCTGACCCAGACAAGAGATGAGATAGGAAGCACGAACGCGATGACCCCAAAGAGGCCCTCCCAATCACCACTCCACGGGAAAATAAGACAAAAAATACCAAATGAACAATCCCCAGAAGTTTTACGCTACTACCAATTTGCAACCTTTGTTTACCATTGGGGAAAATCATAATGAGAAATTGATGCATCCGGCATTTACTGTGGGTACATTCTACTACAAGACAATGAACAAAATTTACGTAATGGAAAATAATGAAATTTATTAACATCTATTTCTATAAGACGAGCTAATAAACTATAAATTACTAGACTATCGGAGGTTGAATTGGATCATCCTCTTTTTCACCCTCATTCAATATCCTCTCTTTGTAGTCCATATACCTGAAAAAACAACTTCATGTGTTATCATAATCGAGCACCCGTTTCAACTGGTATGAGAATCTCCTAGCTGACAACATGATTAAAGAGAATGGACGCCAAAAAAAGGATTCATCTCACAAGAAAGATACAAATAGTCTTCATATCATTCTCACCACCAAAACTATTACGAAATAAATGCACAAAGTGAAGAGGTATGCTAAAACAGGAATTGCAAGTACAATCCCCGGAAAATTTTTCGAATTCGTTGTAAAAGAAAACCTCACCTATACTTTTTGTTCAATGTGCCAGCTCTATGAAGATGTTTCAACAATCGCTCCTCCAAGAGATCTATAGCACTTCTGGAGAACACCACAGTATCATATTTCAAAAGAGAGAAGCAGTTTAGCCCATAAACAGGCATCGCTCTAAATGAAGGCAACGCTTCGATGGCTGTCACCAAGCCGCCACTTATCTGAAAAGTAGAGTTTATGAACAAGAAATGACAGTTAATGTTTTTCCCTCAATTTTTTTTGGACTATTTCTATTTCTCCAATTAATTTGGTTTTCCAGCTGAGCTTATAAAGTGTATATGCTTTACTAACCAAGCACTACTTCAGCGAGTAAACAACACAAAAAAGTAACAAGCTTAACAAAGTTATTCATCGAATACTAAATCGAGCTACATTTATCCAGCAAATCACGAATTAAGAATACAAAATCACTCAGAAAAGAGGTGGAACCGAATGAAAACTCTTACCTCATCAGTATCATTCACAAATAACACAGAATATCCCCAGTTCCGACTGTCCGCCAGATCTTGTAGGAACTGAGCGTCAGCATCAGATGGCAGCTGATCGAGTCTGTCAACAATCTGAAGACCGTCCTGCGCATGTTTCAAGGTGAGAGCAACACAGAGTCCTGATAAATGGTCCTAATCAGTAACATAGTAGTAGAGTCGAAGCATAATTTCTCATTTATTATTGTATGTCTTCGAAGCGCGCTATTATTATAGTAGCAAACAAAAACAAAACACTGAACTCATGTAAAACAGAAAAAAAATAAAATTGGAAGTGTTTAACACAAGCAATGACTAAGACAAGTCCACGAAAAAAAACGAAGCAAAACACTGGTTTTCGTATGCAAGGTGCTAGAAATGAGGGAAAAGCAGAAGAGCGTATTCTTATAGACAGTTTCCATTCAGACTTTTTGCGCCTTATTCAGTTTTCTCTAAATCACCTGCTTGGACTACACCATCTAAAAATCGTGCTGAATGACGTAAAAAACTGTATTTCAACAAGTAGCAACTCAACTCTCGGATGGCAGAAAGAAATATTGCAAAATATCCCAGCATGTGCTCATAACAGCCAACCCGATTCAATGAGTTGTGCAGAAAACTCTGCACTGTAGCCCTCAAAACTGCCCTCTAGCCTTACAAACAGAGAAGAGATCTTCTCTGATGACACTGCTACCGTTCTATTAGGGGCCATAGGAAACTAAAGCTGGAGTCGTTAGAGATCAACTTTGATCTAACGAGTAAAAGACCGTTATCAAGGCATTGAAAACGAGCTAAGGAGACATGTGCTCACGCTCGTAAAGAAAATCCTGTGTTGCAAAAATAAATACAATCACCAGAAAGTACTGTCGGCATTTAACCATATAGGATAAGAATTGAAAACTTGGAAATTATGCTTGTGGATTGAAAATCGGGCTTGTTTGATCGGAGCTCCAATGTATTTCCTATCTTAGCTTCACTCTTAAGTTTCCATTTGATGTTACTTGCTCCCGGTTCGATTTTCAAAGAACAGCTTTGCAATTAATACAAGCACAATTATTAACTTGAAATCATGCCATTTACTTCAAGTGCTTTTTTCTGAAGACAACAAAAGCAGATTGACACCCACAGGTAGGTTGTTTACAAGTCCACTGACAACCTTGTATTTAAACACCGAGGTACTCAACCAAGAAAGAAAGATAGAAGTTAGAAATCAAATGGAAATAGAAAAAGAAAATGGGAAACAAAAGAAATTTTAGAGAAGCAAAACGATGGAAATTGCGCTGAAAAATGTAGCCCATAATACCCAAACTCCCAAATTGATTCCTACTATCATGCTCGTTGCCATCTCGACTACGTGCTTAACATTTTAACTAACTTACAGTAATTAAACATACAACAAGTTAGTTGCAAAAGTTAGTATGAAGCGACATAACTAACCTTTTAATCTTACAGCGTCAGGCAGAATATAAAACCATGTACGCGGACCACGAACACCGTTGGCAAAACCGGCACGAATGAAGGGGGGAGCACGTATTGAACCAGCTTGAGCCCGTCCCATTTTCTTTTGAGGCCACGGTTTGTGACCTTAAGAGTAGAATTCCTCACAAGAGAATTTAAGGCAACCAAAAGTCCAACAAACCTCCGCCAGGCATTTCCGCACGGCTCAGTTGCTTCGTCAGCTGCACATTACGGTACACTAGCTGCCAATTGACATTCCTTAAGGGACCATAACTGTCAAGAAACTATAACCCAACAAGTACACCCTACAAAGTAAACGAATATTTTAACCGACCTGTGCAGCAAGTCTAACCGTGGAGGAACTCGGAATATATCTGGATGAAGATCAATCAAATCCAATTTACGCTCTTCGATTGCATCAAATGAGGTCACCCAAGCCTTAATCGAAGCTATTTCAATACCTTTTTCCCCTCAAAAAAATCTAGATACCTGTGGAATTTCCACAAAAGGGCTCTTCGAAAGCCATGGAAGCGGCCTCTGAGTAGTAGTAACAGGCGAACTCTCTTCTGAGGGAGTAGAAGCATCACCAGCAGCAACGGAAAGATTAGCCACACTTTTTATGGGAGATGATCGAATAAACGAAGGCAGTATGCGGCTCAGCATTACTAAAAAATACAAATGTACAATTATATTATAAACAACAAGAACCGTAAACAAAGACTTCGTCAACAGTAAAGCTCATATTTTACCAATACAACGATATAACAGAAAGTGGTTTATATACAAACATAAGCAATCAACAACAGCGCACTTCAAGAGTGCTTAGTCTAGCCTATTCATCATCAATATAGCCTCATTTTCAGCACCACCTCCACCAATTGGTGGCCTTTGAATTTCCAGTGTCAGTTCCACATTGGCTTCACCTACCCCATTCTTTATATTACATAAGTAGACTCCAGAGTCATTGGGTTTGCACTTCTTGAGTTCAAGTTTCGCGGTGAAAGTGTTTTCACGGTCATCAGGTGTAGTGATGATGTGAGTCCTGGACGACTCTTTCATTCTTTTCCCTTTCGGGTTGATCCACACTACCTCCGGGTTATCATCGCCTTGATATGCAACATCAAACACAATAGCTGGATCGCCAGAATCTGATGTAACTTGGATAATTCGAGGCTTCCTGGTGAAAGTCGGCGCTCCTGAAGGAACTGCGAATTCTACAGTGAATGCAGCAGTGAGCTTTCCAGAAGAATTCGTCACCGTGCATACAAACTGACCGGAATCATTTTCTTTTATGGGATCCTTGATTTTCAAAGCCGCATAGTACACATGATTAGCTTCTTTCCTCGATATAATATCTACACGGTCGGACCGTACCATGACTTCATCACCCTTCTGCCATGAAAACGAAGGTTCCAGAATAGACCTTGTTCTAAACTCCATAACTATAACCTGACCATCATCTCGAGTCGATATTCGAGGCTTCTGCACGAAAGTCGGTGATGAAAATCCGGTGAGCTTCAAATTGAAAGTGGCACTTCCTTTCCCGTAAGGATTGGCCAAGGCACAACGATAACTTCCAGCATCACTGTCAGCAACATCTTCGATTCTAAGAATAACTGAGTACGCTTCATTCCCTTTGAAGACCAGCTTGATTTGGAAACGAGCGTCCTCCTTAAGTTCCTTGTTCCCGTAAAACCATTGTATTTCAGGCAGCGGAGAAGCAGTGAATGAACACTCCAGCTCAATAGAGCCATCGTCATTATGTCGAGCTAGTGGCTGCTCGAGAAAATGCGGCGCAATGCCTACATGCATATCCCTGAACTTGATTAAATAGCCCAAACCTAACTATTGAACATAAGCAACAAACAGAAGAATGCTGAAGTAAATATGTGACAAAAGACACGAGCCTTCGAGTGCAAAATAAGTACATGAAATTGTCCATATTCATTGGGTCGTAACAAATACAACATAACAAAATTCAAAAACAGGTAACTAAACAGTAATATACAGCAACTATATAAATCTAGTCAGCTGACTGTTGCCTTCGTGCTTCCTGTCCCCGCACGATAGCTTCTCTGAACAATCTGAAAAAATTACGTTACAAAAGGTATGGCTACGCCAGGAATAAAACCCCAACGAACGAATATTTATACAAATTTCAAGCCACCTACCTTAACAAATACTCTACGCTCTGTGGGCTATCATCATTTGCTGGAACCAGATATGTGAGGTATGCTGGATCGGAATTACTGTCCACTACGCCAACTGTGGGAATAGTCATCTTAGCAGCTTCTGAACCCATGAATAAATTGTGATTTCAAATACTTGAAAGGGCTTGAAAATCATCTTAAAAATTGCCTATTATTGCAGGGTGATTAACGGAAACTGAGGTGAGAGTATTCATGAAAACAATTGCATCTGGAAGGCGAATGCTTGCTCCAAAAAGCTGACGCGTGTTCGTCAACGTTCCTTCTTGCCAGCGACGTACATGAGAATATTGTCCACACTACAAAACCATTTCATAGATGTAGTTAAATGAGGAAAATAAATAGAATGAGAGTTAAAAGATACATGTTTAGTTTAATAGACAACAGATGAATGTAATAAAACTCCTCATAAATGATACAATTAAGAAGTATATGATAACTCAGCACATAAAAAAAACGGAAACCCACTTCTTCTGCTGTCTTCTCTACGGAGAACATTGTGTCGCGATTTGTGGATATGAAAAGGATCATTCCGCCACGCATCACAACGTGCGCTATGAAATCTAACGCTCTGAAATGGCTCGTTCGACTAACAACTGAACGGTATCAAAAAGATGAACGCAAAAAAATCGTGGAACGAAATGAAAAAGTTAACTCGTGAAACAACAACCTCTATCTCCTGGCATGAACCGAGTAAAAATACATCAGGGTAAGAAAGCTGAGAGTAAGGAAAATCTACCTGATAAGATGAGTTCGAGTAATATCTAGATCGAAAATGCAAACACCCAATCGTTCACCGTATAATGCCCATTTCATATTATTGTTCAACGTCCCTATCTGTAATCGACCACTACGAAAGACAATAAAAAAGCCACATCTTGTAATACCTTGTGTCCTAGATGGAGACGGGCGTTGAACATATCTGGCACAGTTACGAGAGATTCCAACTTGAACTTGTCCTCAACGTGAAGATCTTCTGATATATAATCACTGAATTGAATGATAGACAAAACAGTTCATATTTATCATAGCCCTAGACTAACCTTAATACCGACGGTCTTACCGTTGCTTTTTTCAAGGTTTCCTTATCAGGAGCAGCCAATTTTGGTTTCATCTGCAAATAATAATTCTAATTCCCGTGATGGAGAATCCCATCCACTTCGGCTGTTATAGTAATACGTATAAGTTATAAAGAACAACCCTCTTCTGAGGCCGCTCACAGCTTCATTTACCAACATGGAAAAAGATTGGAAAGAATAGCAAACGCTTTGTTTTTGAGGGTTTATGTTAAAGCGGCTCGCTCCTTGGTTACGCGAGCACGAAAGAAAAGGAATCTTTTCTCTTCCATCTTTACTAGGCTGCACGCATTCATGACATTCAAAACATTTTGCTAAGGGTCGGAATCGCCCAGAACTCTTAGATGTCACGTTCATGAGAACAGCAACAACTGATTAGCCGGTTGGAAAGAAACATAAAACACCTAATAGGGAACACGAGATGTGACTTGTATACTGACCGCTTATGAGCTAACCTATTTCAAACGGTATTCCAGTAAAGGGTATAGAAGAGGGAGAGAATTCCGTAGCCAGTTAAAAAGACTTCAAAAAATCTTAAATTCGAATCGATGTCAACTAAAATCAAGCGTTGCGAACGTAAGAGATCATGATAAAAACAACTATCAAACCTGAGTCATTGAAGAACAAGCTCGCATTGATGTACAACATGGCACAATCTGGGGCGACCGCAGCAGTGACAGAAAAGGTCTCATCTATAAAAAAACTTCGAAGGATTCACCATGAATTCCGAATAAACTGAACACTCAATGTTAGGTAGTTGGAGAAATACATGTTGCTAAAAAAAACAGGAAATTTCCATAAAATATTCATGTAATGTCAACAAGAAAAACAACGTAAGACATCGAACGATATAGTTCTAACACTCATACAAGTGCTACCGATAAAGATGGCTAGAAACCGGCAGAAAATAAAACAACTTCTAGTATATATCGCACATGATCTCTCTAGCACATATCCGAAACATTTTGATTGAGCGCTTTGTTCTTGGCAGACAAAAGCTTCCATCATCAGGATCCATTATCCTCCAACAAACTTTAATTCGCTAATAAAACAATAGCCTGTTAAGTATTATTAAAGGAACAAAGCAATGAAGAACAAGTTCTACCCAAAAGTACTTAGTACTGGGCAAAGTATATAAAATTGGTAGAAATCTATGCAAATAAACAATCGGAAACATTACCCGAACATGATGAGGACACAAATAGAATTAACTCGAAAAGAAAGCCTAAAATCCTAAGATAAGGAAATGACGGATGTGAAGAATTACTATAAAACCAACTAAAACTGGTAATTACACATGGAACTGTTGAAGAACAGTGTTTTTCTTTCTCGTGGCAATAACAGCTAACAGCGTGATTCAAGGAAACCAAGAAATTCTATTGATCTTGCTGTAGTAACCCATCAGGCAACTTTAACTGCAAGTTAATTTCTGAACAGAAAACTCTGCGACGAAGCTCTTACCATTCCCACACTTGATGGATCAAAGACTGAAAATCGCTACCCTTTAGGATAAAATTGATGGTGCATCATAGTGTTATTTACTTTTCTGAACCAATAACTTTGCAAAATGCAATTATACTTTAGTTGGTCGACGAAAACTTGCCCACCCTGAACTTTTGCACCGATTCCACACAAGAGTTTTCGATAACGCCATTACCAAAAAAAAAAANAAAAAAAAAGCTATGGAGATTTGATGCTACGGGAAACGCACAGCAGATTTGCGATATCATTAGGTACCTTGGATACGACTAGTTTCAAGGTCTTGACGCTTTTTGATCAGATCTCGGAGGACCAGCAAAACTACCAAAATCGTCAAAATCATAGTTCGAGAACACAACGGCTAATTGAAACTTGCAGATAATGTCACACAACGAGTATTAAGAATTGTTTCCTCTCAGTGTAAAGCATAATTTGTTCAAAAACCTTCTGATCACATGCTCAACAGCACCTTCTAGGATAACTCAACGAATCTTCCAATTCTTCTTAATACTTCGCTAGTCCGGAAATAGAAAGCTATTATTTCAACCTGCAGTGAGCTGATGTACTGCTTATTTTCCCGCAACTAGCTTGAGAATGGGGAATATTGGTGAATCCGGCATAAAATTGAATGTCACACGGCGATCCCTTACATTACCGGCCAGAAGGAGGCGAGCGACCACGACGTTCGTTCGGCACACCAGAATCAAGGGCCTGAAACTCCTCATAATTGCAGCATAAACACTGTTTTACAGCAAAAGCAAAGAAGAAGCCGCTTCTAAGATTCGGAGATCACTTTCAATGATATGGAGTAACATGGGAAGAAAGATACAAATTCTCAAAAAACAGAAGAAAAAACTTGGAAATGAGAGCACTCATAAAAAAGTGAAGACCAGACTTACTTGATATGAATCGTAAACTCATTCCGATCAACCAACTTCTCGAATTGACTTCGCGCTAATTCGAAGGTGTCAATGGCACGTTGGAGTGGAACACTGATATCTCCGTCAAGAAGCTCTCGCACTCTTTAAGAATTTTAGATACGAAAGAAATAAAAGGCTTAGCAAGAAAATCTACCTGCTCCGAGAGAGAAATTCCTCATAGGTAACATGAAGAGGGTCGCCTATGCTTATTAGAAAAGCCATACGATGTTCAAAGCGAAGACGCTCGGACTCCTCATTCCATACGGGGACCTATAAAATATTAAAGCTCGTTATCAAAATAAGAAAATTGGAGAGAAGAAAAAAATAAAAAAAAGGAAAAGGAAAAAAATATATATACACGAACCCGAATTTGTCCCATTTGAATCAGTGCTACAGCTATGTGAAATGTAGCGTCCGCCATCGCTGAATGACCGTATCTCAAAATTAGTTGATCCTGCCAAACAGCAGAACTGAAAGAACTTGATGAATCACTTTTCATTTGAATAGTGCTTATGAAGAAAACACGAGGAATCGAAAAGGTGTGCTCCCTATCGGAAAGCATTCGAGAATGGACACAAAAAGGAAAATAGAACGCTTAAGCTTGAAAATTACCGATTACGAAAATGCTCTTCATAATTGAAGCGAGGCTTGACCTTCTTTTTATTTTTCCGTCCTTGTTCATGTAGTTCGCTTTCTTTAAGAAAGAAAAAAGTACAATCACTGCTTAGAGAAAGCGAGTATTCGAACCAAAGATTTACCTTTCCTCAGCGTGTCTCTCATTAGCTCACGAGTTTTCTCGATAGATGTCATATACCACCGCCCAACAACTTCTCCATAAAACCTGGAAATGAAATGTGAGAAAAACTGGCAAAGAGATAGATCACAAATGGGAAGTGAAGCTAAAAACTGACCAGTATATGTAGGTAAATTCGAAAGGTGCAAATAGTTCAAGCCGAAAACTCAGTTCCATGTGGTAAACAACTAATGACAGAGTTTGTGTAAAAACAAAAGTAACAAATGGATTATCTGAAAAAGAAATACAGTAAACAACACCAGAAAATGGACTGCGAGATAAACTAGTCTTGAATCACTCACACTTGTTGTGAACAGGAACAATATCCCTGCATACAGCATCTGCCCGGCAAGCATCTTCGTGCAACTCATTAAATTCTTCCAGTATGATTACCAACTTATCTCTTTGACGAGCAAGGTTGAATCCTTAACATTGATGGATTGATGGAATAGATGGGGACACTATCATCAGCTGAAGCGCTGAGCGCGATGAGCAATCACTACGCGAAGACAAGAATCGTCAAATCTAAAACTGACGCAGAGCAAGTTTTACATCGATGAGTGGTTGACGTGAAATCTAGACCTATTGAATAAGCTTCAGTCTAGAATCTTGCATGGAGCAGTACTGCGGGCAGAGCTGGGCCATTTTGAGGTCGAATACACAGCTTGGTGTTCACGAAAAAAAAACTCGATACGACCCGGTCCAAGTGATTGGGCGGAAAATGAGAGTAACGGCGATACGATTCTTATGGAAAAATATCTTAGTATTCCAGTTCCTACGCTCCACGTAATAAATAAACAGTAGATAGGAAACAGCAAACGAAAATATCAGAAGAGCTTATAAAAACAATACAACAGGACAGATAATTCACTTAAGAAGCCCCTTTTCTCCAAAACAACTCACCAAAGTTTTGATACAGACTAAGCATAACCCTGGTGGCATTCATTGTGAAGTCTTCAACGACTTTACGGCAATCTTCGTTGTCATACAAAGGCGTGCTGTAAACGTTCGAACAAATGAAGATTACAATGTAAACAGGATCTTCAAAATTCATACTGTGGCATTAATGCGAGTGGAAGCACTGTGTTTTTTAGTGACCTTTCCACGAAAAGCGCAGTAGGCTGAGTGCCCAATACATTGTCATCGAGTGGATATACGACCATCTAAATGCAAAAACAGTCAATTAAGTCTAGATAAAAATGTCAGATCAAGAAGATAGAAAAGAACCTGTAGTATTGATCGAGTTAAAACACAACTATCATCATAACTGAACCATTTCATAAATTCAACAAGACTATTTGAATCCGCTAAGTTATTCCTCAATTGCGATGCCATAAAATGTATCCTAAATATGGATGAGATATCGGGGACAAAGATTATAGCAGAAGGAGAAAACTATTTTCAGGGAATCAAACAAGCAAAACTTACAAAAAATCCGATCATAAGTGTTCATAAACTCACTTGCATGAAATACGATGGAGATGCGGTAATGCTTTTTCTCGAGGAAGTATCTCAATTTTTCGAGGGAACGTGGACGGTAAGTACTGTCTGTTTAACTCCGGTTCAAATGCGATCAACCATGAAAAGTCTCCTTAAAACAAAATGAATTTAGATAACCATAATTGGCAACGTATTTAAGAAAAAGAGGCAAACTGAACCATTGCATCAACAGAAGGAATCAGTTCGAAAAAACGAGTGCTTGATATAAGTGGTTAGTTCTTTAGAGACATAGGAACAGAAAAAGTTATGGGAAAGCAAAAAGGTGAAAAAGAGGTGACGATAGATGAAACAAGTGAATAGTGAAAAAGAAAGCGCTAAATAATAACTTTGTTAAGGCACACATTTTAATGTTCCCTTTCACCCAGTAGAGTAATGCGTGCTGATCTTTAAACCCCCTTTTGTAGGCTTAAAGAATAGTAGGCAAAAAATGCAGCGTACTAAAAGTTCTTAGAAAATGAAAATAAGAATGATTCGTACAGCCCTCCAAGTGAACAACTAGAATTAAATCTCCATTGATGAATGAAATATATTTAAAAACAAATAACATAATTCGCAAACAAAAAAAGCTGGTAATCGCCGAAAAATAGAACATTGTGAAGATGAAACATCAATAAGCAGAAGCGAAAGCCAAAAATTATGAGGGAGGACCGACACCAACGCGAAATAGGAAAACCAAGGAAAAAGTGTATGCTTACCATCGCGCTCAATGCCATTCGGTCGTGGTGCACATTCATGTACAGAAGTATCTAAAAACTTTGACGACAACAAAACGAGTTTAGAGGCTGCACTTGTCGCGGCATCCAAATCAGCTCTGAAAACGTATCTTTGCAAAGTCGTAAATATCAAGAATCCTTTCTTTTCAACAAGAAAGAGAAACCACCCACGTGAAACCTAGTGCATCTAGAGGAGGCATTTGTGAAGAATCTGTACGCCACTCCTCTGGTTTTCTGGGAGGTACCAAAAAAGTGAGTGTGACCAGAAATATCCGCATAAATGCTATACGAGAAGACAGAGTAAGAAGCTTTGTCTTCTCTTCATCTTTATCCTGTAAATTAGAAAAAAGAATCATAACGTTTTAACAAAAATCCCCGTGAAGTATAGCACGGTAAAGGGAAAGCCAAGAAAGCTTTACTCTGAAAAAACTAATCTATCAAAGACTCAGTCGTGTCTAATCAAAGAGGTGATATAGTAGAAGCGTAAAGTGATGAAATGAAGATACCGTTTCTTCAGAACGTCGAACAAGGTCAAGTTCAATATCTTTCATCAACTGTATAACCTCATGCATCGGATAATGAGAAGTACAAGGAAAAGGTAAATGCGGATTGAAGTCTTCCTGAAAAATAAAATATCGAATTTACATCGAAAGTACCAAAAGGAAACCCACCTCTTCATAAACGCTGGCATTCTGTATAATACTTTTAACTTGCATCACAATATGATAGAATCCATGAGAAAGACAAGCAAATACGGGATGGTCTTCGAAACGAACACGTTCCGGGTCCGTAAGCAGAACATTTGTCCATAACTGAAAAATCAAGCTTCCTAACTCAGTAACTCAATGGAATTTATCGTGTTCTTACCGTCTGCCCTATGCAACTGCCTTCAAGCCAGGTAACAAACGTGCATAATGTCGCATCGTAAATAATCAGTTGTTCACCCAAAGAAGATTCATATAGTCCCTGAATGAGAGATATCTCCGGTTGGAAAAGTTTGAAAACCGCATAAAGTGCAGTAAAAAGCACCATTGAGTTTGAACACTTTTTAATAATGACACTTTCCGGAGAATCAAATAATATATATCACCCTAAGCCACAGTAATTAAAATAGAAGAGCAAAACTTTATACTCGTTGTATCGGAATTTAAGGAGAGAGCAATTAAGACCAACTCATCAGGTCCTCATTGAGGGTTGGTTTTTTTTGGACACTCGCTACCCACAAGAGCATGGCCGCGGATGAATATCGATTCATGTTGCTCATCTAAGCCCACAATAAAACATGCCACCATACCATACCCATACATACTGGTTCTTGTTGAAGGCATACCAAGCCCACAAAACGATTCTTCCTAGAGAAATACTAAAGACTTATGGCACACAGATTATGCACAAAGCGCTCAATCAAAATCCATACACCTTCGATTACGAGTTCAATTCATATGATCGGGCCAACACTTCGAAAAGTTACTTCAAGCAGATATTCGAATGCAACGCTTTGATATCAAGTTTTCGAGTACACGAGCGACTGCGACTTTCCCTCTCCCTTTTCTCTACCGAAACTCTTCAATTTCTAAAGAGTTTATAAGCCAGCAACTTTGAATGACCCATGCACTTTTTAATCAGAAAGGATGGAAGTCTATAATAGAGAAAAAATTCACCACAAAAGCCATTACGAGGATAATGTCGTACCTTTGCTATCGATTCCTCAAGACCCATTTTCCTTGTCACTTTCTTCATGCCAATATCCATTTTCTCATCCATCAATTCTACCGCGCTCATTGCTTCTCCAAGAGTGAATGAGTCGTACCGAACAACCTCACCCAATGCTAAATCTGAAAACGGAAACTCTGGGAAAGTACGCCTAGAATCCCATTTGAGAGAAAACTCAAGCGAGAACTTATACATTGCACTTACGAGAGCAGTCCTCAAAAAACCTCTTCGTAATGTCGATTGGCTCCTGGTTATCGAATGGCAGATCGAGCTTCCGAGCAGCTCGATCGAGCAGCTCCCGTAGCTCCGAATTAGCCATTCGGAGAGATCGAAAACTGAAGCGCAATAAATTTTCAGTTTGTGTGACAAATTGAAAAGAAATGTTATTAGGAAACGAATCCAGAGTCGACAAAACAAGCATGAAAATGTAAAAATTTTTATATATTTCGATCGAGGCAGCATATTAGAAGAGACTAAAACAACATCATATAGGTAGAGGTACAAAGTTAGCAAATTAAGTAATACCCGATAAAACTAACCAATTCAACTATCAAAGAATACTCTATGTTATGAGCACAAATAAATAAGAGATCAAACATAACGTGTTAGTAGCGATATGAGATCGTAAGGTGGGCGGGATATGCGCCTATCGACGCTAGCACTTCTGTGAGTAACTCAAAGCACTGGTATGTAGTGAAAGTTGACTTGGAAAAGGCAAACATAGACCTATGAGCGAGGCAGTAAGGCGGACGACGTATCGGTTTCCTTTGCTGCTTCCTCTTTTAATTCGGAAATTAGGATGGCTAGATCGACAGAACGAATATCCGCCTCTATTTGGTCCTCAGTCAGTTTATGAAATACTACAGGCATTCTGTATCGAGGTCGTTTGGAGGGCGGTGGATGACACGTACCGTTTGGTGGCCCAATCTTCACGTCGAAGCGGTCATCTGAAAGCAGAAACTCGTCTTAATAAGCCTAATCCCTGATGAAATTTCAAGACATGACTTCTTTGATAGAAACAATCAATTGGAAGGCATTGTGGCTAAGAAAATTCCAGATCCACACCAATGTTTACGTGAATTTTAGGAACCCTTATTATAAAGTTCATTGTGTTTACGTATAAGCTTACCAAGTAAATATGCTTTCACGATCCTCTCTTGAAGCTGACGTTCTCGCTCGCTCCTGATTTCATCCAAAATTTTCTCCCTCAATTTCTCCTGAATTGAAAAAAAAAACAGAAATCGTCAAAATGAAAAGGATCGGAAAATGGAGAGGCCGCTAGTAGCTTACCTGAGCTATAATTTTATTATCATTTTGATTGGTTTCAGCAATTTTCTTCAAGCCAACTGTCCGCCGTTCTAATGAGTCTAATTCAAGCGTACGAATAGCTTCGGTAAGCTTAAAGTTCATATTTGAAGGGCATCAAATAATAATTACAAGTAAAAAATCAATTACCCTATTTCGTGCATCAAATTCTTCCAGAAGTTCACGATGCTTTACTAGAAATTCTGGATCAGTTTGATTGATCACATCCTGCCGTCGTTTCATCAACTATAAAGAGGACACATGGGATAACAAGCAAAGAATAATTCAGTTGCCGGATGACCCTGACTTTAAACCAAACATTTACAAACGAGGAACCTCACCTGCCGAATTTTCGCGTCTCTTAAACAGATTTTCAGCTTGTTAAATTGGCTCTCGGATAAAACAATCTGTCGGAGTACTACATCCCTCCTTTTTTCGTATTCCAAAGGATCTAGCTCGCTTTCGGAATCTGAATCAGACATTTCTCGATCACCATCTGAGTCATGTCGATCGTCTTCGGTCATCAGGTAGTGTTCTAGCGAACTAGCAGAATAGTAGCGTATCTCCTAGGTAGGTTTCTGAGGAGAAAGCTGAAGCTAGCAGGCAGGAAGGGACGTCAAAGCCAGAAATTGTGCACGGTTGCACGGCTGCTCCCTACCGTAATCCCGCCCTTTAGTTTGACATCGAGCGCGAAAATCTTTGAAAGGGAGCCGTTCGCGAGGAGTAGCGACACTACTCTAGCCCGTGTTTGGATTCTTCGCGTTCGAACAATCAAAGGATGAAGTCTATTGTTCGAGGCAGTCGCGATTCCACAATGCGCCTCGCATTTAACTTCAAACTCAGAATCGTAGTGGCGTATTGAATGTGCATGTGGTCAATACAATGACCCGGGGGGACCGGCCGATGTTCAAGTCACTGTTTTCATCCTCCTAGACGAGTCTAGTTCCAGTTAACCGGCCCTGGTGAGACGGAAGGCTTCGTTGGCCCACTCTGATAGGCTGCTTTCAGACCTCAACGATTCATCCGTCCGTCCGTCCGTCCGTCCGTTCGACGCGTGCTGCGACGGCGGCGCCTAACCGTTGTCGACATACTGGATCACTTGCCAGCGCTGTCAACACTACTCTAGCGACCGCCGTCGCAGCACGCGCTGAACGGACGGACGGACGGACGGACGGACGGTCGTCGAACTCTGAAAGTAGCCATATCGATCCGGGATTCGAATCTGTAACCATGCGTGTGAGATAGTGCGTTATATGCCACTGCACCACTTCATTCTGCATTCAAACAAAGAAATAAAAAGAAGAGAATCGTATTAAATCCGGGAACGGTTGAAGCGTGAAAGGTGGAACAAGGCAGTTGAAATGCGGTTCTAGACGTATGTGTTTCGTACCTCACCTGCTTTCAAAGGACCACACCACTTTTGAAAAAACTATTCTCTTGTCAATGAAATCAGCCTCAAACAAAGGACATAGGCAGCAAAGCGTATTTGAAAAGAATAGATAATTTCACTGAAACTTTTGATTCAGGGAGTTCCGCTCCATTGGCCGGGTAAAGAAAAAGTGCCCTCACATAAAGGGTGGAGGGGTCATGAGGTTCCCAACAACTGATAATCGCTTAAGCAGTCACACAGGATGAACTTGGCTGTGGTTGGCATCCTGCTGGCCCGGAATCGTTTATTCAGTTGGCACTCGTTGTTGACAAGTATCAACATGCATTCACGTGCTCACACTGAAACGTCGAGAAAAATTCTATTTTTCACAGGTTACGCCATGCACGTGCCGCGGTGCGGCGAGGGGCCTATCGCACGCGACGGTCGTGCGGCGATCGATGGGAACTGTTGACGTGCGTTGATTCCAGAATAAATAGATTGTTTGAATGAGCTTAAGATGATTCCTGAGTCTTCTCTGCCCTTCTGAAGGCATGGGTAACAGGGAGGCTACTAGGAGGTGGAAGGCATGCAGCTTGATCGGTCAGTAATCAATGTATATCTTTTATCTACATTCGTTTTTTGAATTACATAGTTTTTTTTACTTATTTTCGAAGCAAAAAAATAAATGATGAGACAATTCTGACAGAATATTTATGGAATGGGACATGCCACAGAATGTTCATACTTGTGCTTATTAATCAGAATTTTAATATGTTAACTTGAATGTCGATGAAGGTGGTGCTGTGGCACATGTAGCATTATCACACATGCCAGGTCCAGGGATCGGATCCCGGGTACCCTCCCAGGCAATGAAGCCTTTCATCGGTAGTTATTTAGGGCTATCTGAGGTCACTCCTCAATAAGTAACTTAGAGCGCTCCACAACATGAACGTGCCGAGCCCTTGCCCTAGAACGAGTCTACCGTCATTCTGAACGTAAACAGGGTGTTTTGGGGATAACTTGCTCAGATTTTCGGACAATACCTCTCGTTTTCTAAGCTACTTTACCTTGTCACAAAGCAACAACGCTATCTTCTTAGACTTGACTACGTTACCTTTTTGCCTCTGACAATGAGCCATGGACATGCTAGCCTAGCGAATTATGGTCAAGTACACAGAAGGCGATAAGCTTCAATAGGAAGTGCCATAAAGAACGAAATTTGGAACCGGTCTTATCACATTCAAACTCTTTTAGAGTTCCACAAAATTGATCTCTTCTCTTTGTACTCAAGATAAGCAGCTTGAACTGTGAACAACGAAAACATGCATCTTTCCGATGCAAATGAGTCATTATTGAGGAGCGAAAAGCCGATTTCCCTCTTCTTTCTCCCTACCTAAGACATTGGCTCATATGCTTTACAAATACGATACGCGAGCCCTGAATACATTACAACACTTCAAAGGTTTTGAATAGAGAAAAGTACGTGGCGCAACTGAATGATACGGGAAATTCCCAGAAACCACCGCGTTAGAAAACCGAATAGTTGAAAAGAATTGAATGAAGCATAAAACTCGTCAAACTTTTCTAGCATGATATTGTTGGAGAAAAACTGTTGTCTGATGAATAAGAAGCACTCGCTGTGAATAATGCGCTCTCTGAACTTTCAAAACTAAAAATCATTTCATTGGTCCGATGTCGGGTCACTTCTTCTGATCCTTTTCATTGAGAACCTTCCTTTAGCTCATTTAACTAAGGCAAGTTGCTCAGAGCAGATATGTCATTGTAGAAAGCCTAGAATAGAATGGGAAGGATGAATGTGGATGAGGCTCAGTAGAGACTGTATATTTCTTAGCAAACTTCGGCCAAAGAGCAGATCGATGGCAGTGGTTGTTAGTTTTTCCAGCGACCGACTGCACTCTGCCTCAGTTTGCATACCGAAACACTCTTATCAACGGCTTAGTTCTCTATTATTTTGGAATCACTGCAAATGGCCAAAATGGTGCAGCAGAAGTATCAGAAATCATCTCGATTACCATTTTTTGTGTATTCCTTCCTTCTGCTGATAGGAAATTTGCAGTTACCGGAATACTGTTACTCTTTAGACAGATGACTCGTTCCAATTTTACCCCCAGAGTATAGTTCTCTTAACAGTTCTCAAACCCACCGGCGATTACGGTCCCCTTGTTCCAATAAGTCTCCTACTAAGTTCCATTAGACGATATAGTAGGCTTCAAAAAATAGTTAAAAATCATTGTTGATTTTTACTCAAATTTTTCCCCTATGATATTTGTTCGGATGGAAAATACCCTTTGTTCGCCGAACCGTACGATTGACCATAGAACATGAAGGTTTTCAATTTATACGATTTGCTCAAATGTTCCAATTACAGTGACCCCAACTCCCGTCAAGAATAAGAACGAAATGATAAAGTTTTTCAGAGCTAATTAATCCCGTTTTTGGCATGCGCCCCAAAGTCGACTTCCATTCAGAATCGTAGTGACGTTTGAATGGGTATGAAGCACGCATACTGAAGAACTGTGGTCAGTTCATGTACAAGTCAGCGCTTTCGTCCTTCTAAACGAATCCGATACCAGCAAACCAACTCTGGAGGGATTGGAAACTTGGTTAATTTGGGCGGGCGTTGAATCGGGATTCGAACCGAGAACCATGCGTATGCGATAGTTGGCCACTTGTCCACTATACCACCCTTGCCCTAATTCCAGACATGCTTATAGGGTTTACCATTTATTCTACATCTTTTTCAACGAATTGCTAACTATCGGTTTCATTTTTCGAATTTTACAAATAAAAAAATTGAAATTTGCAGAAAAAATCTTAAATCGTAGACAAGTGATCAAAGATTTCCCAGACCACATTTTATCTGTTCCTGCTGCACATTCCATCACGGCAAGGAATACAAATTTCGGTCGCTATGGTCGGTTAAGTATTTCTCTGAATCTGAATGAACCCTCAAATTGTTTTCAAGAATTATTTATTTTAGTGAGCCTAATAAATTTATCTACAGTAATTGCTGCTTAACACTGACCTGTTTTTTGCCCTATGGCCAATTTGGCCCAAAGTGATCCCACGATACGCCAAGTCTCATGTGCCAAACGTAACTTGGGGCTTCATTCTTTACTCCCAGGTCTGCAAGGGACCTAGCACCCATAAGTTTACAGCTTTTGTTACAGGTTTAAAGTTTTTCAAGAATATTATGAACATTTTGATAGAACTTTATTCACAATGGCTCTTTTCATATTGATAAATTGATGAGAACACTTTTATGGTTTTATTCACGTGATTTCTACTAAAATCTGAATATTCAGAGTTATAACAATTAATTGACCATAGATCACTTAGAACCATGCCTGACTGGATGCTATGAGGTCTAGTGAACAGGTTCCATGGTTCTCGGGTGTTTCGCAAATCAGATTAGTTGTTTCAGTTCCATGCCAAGGACATCTCTGCCGCTCCTGTCTTTTCCCATTATTTATGCGACAATAGCAATTCTACTGTATGCATAATGTCTAATAGGTAGATATTACTAGTAGTGGTAGGATTCTGATGATACTTCAGAATAAAAGAAAACTTTAGGATATCTTTATGTCAAGGCTCGCAATAAATTTATCAACTAATGTTTCGACGAAATCATCCTCTTTAGGGTGTTCCTAGAGCCCGGACAAGCCCACAGAACCGTACATAGGCTTTAGATCGGTTGAGTAAGTGAATTTGTCCAATTTATGCAGCTTCGTTGTCTTTTCTGACTTTTTCCTTTCTCACTGAAGTTCGGATAGAGGCAGTAGCCTCTGACAGCGGACCTGCACCATAGGAAACCAAGCTTTTCGAGTAATAAAGGACGTCTGCATACCATTATTTTATCCTAATTACTTGGAAAAAAACCCTTTATGCTCTTTCAAGTTGCTGATGAACGTTAACTCGGAACTCCTTTTTTCAGTGGCTGGAGCACTTATCTCTAAGCTATGTAATGCTCATATGTGGAATCTGGAAAATCGAAGTTTCTTTTTCAGAACATTTTGTGATCATTGAACCTTTCATAGTCTTTGATACTCTCCAGCTTACCTATCCAGTGAATTGGTCATTCTTTCTCTACTCTTTTTCTAAGAACGTTGAACCCTACATTATCCATTTTCCTGTATGTCTACTGTCACATGCACATTGCACATGGGGTTTCAGAGATGGTTAAGATGACTGAAAAATCATTGGAAGATATTGAAATCGTACTCAATCCGGATCAAAAACATTGGATGGAAATAGTCCAGTGGGTAGGTTTTGTCAATGGTGCCGCTATTTCATGAAGGTACATTGCAGAGCAGTCAGTAAAGCATTGTTTGCGTACGTTCTGCTTTTCAGTAATACCTACATGTTCATGATATGCACAGAGTAAAAGCGGTACTTCACGTTGCAAGAGAACTGTCAAAAAGACCTAGAAGTAGGCTGGGAACGGATGGATGGGGGGCGGGGCGAGAGCTTTTTATACGTTTCTCTCGAGGGTTTTCGATGTTGGCCGAGTTTCTACAATTACATATAGATGATCCTTAGAGTTCTTTGAGCAACTCATCGGCTTCATATGTAAATAAATAGAAATCCATGGTTGATGAGTGGCTCTGTAGGCCCTCATTTGCCATCATATGGAAGGAGTAGCCCTGTAGTGATTTGTCAGCTCCCTCGGGAAGACGAGGCCAGAGGTGAGAGTGCCTCCCGAGCCAGGGTATCTCTTCGCGTCTGCTCTCCTCTAATCTGATTTAACCTGAGGCACAGAAAAAAAAGCAAAAAAGGTGATACAATTAAGTCCGGTGGGTTGGAGAGGGACGGAGCAGGGGTGAGGAGAAGGAAAGAAGCTTGATCCCCGAGCTTGAAGGGATGGTGACAGAATCAGATCTATTTTTAGCCAATTTGGTTAGATTTAATTCATAAAAAAGTGCCATTGGCATCGTAGTGCTAAGCTGGGAAAGTGAATGAGCGCACCTCCTTTTGATTGATTCTCAGCACCTTCAGACACGAATACTCAAAATGGAAGCAAGGATTTAGGTCTTTTACTATTTTCAGTGCTCTAAAACAGAAGAATGGATGTTCACTGTTGAAGATTACAAGATTTGGTTAGAATCCTTTGAGAAATTCTGGTTCTACGTCGCAATCGACAAAGGTAAAAGGCATTCCCTCATCTCAATCGTTTTAGTCCACCTGTTCTGAATTTTTCTCTTTGATATTCCTTCTTAATGGAGGACGATTTCATCGAACTGAATTCTATTCAGAGTCAAAAGAAGCCGTTGCAAGTATATCGCTGAGTTTCGATCGCTCTTCGAATGGGGATAAAGAAGACGATATTTACTATGTGGGTTTCACATCAATTCATTTAACTTTTCGGGAAGTTTTCCTCTTCTACAAGCCCTCCCCCGCTCTCAATTGAGTTTTACTGGTGCATCTTGAAAGCTGGGACCTTACCTTAGTCAACAAGGTATCAAGGTTGAAGAGCTTTTATGCACGGTAGCCATAGTTTAGAGTAACTTTCAGAATTAGGAAAGATTAGATTATTCTCATCGAGAATCTCCTAGGTCTAGCGGTGGGGATTGACCCTTGCAATGGGAGAAGTCCTAGAGCTGCAAAAACTCCTGAGATGTATTTTAACTACAAATTCAACACTGCACCGAAGAAATCTGGCCCATTCACCGAAAAACGTTAATTTTTAAGATTCCGCGTCCTTCACTTTGAAGGATTTTTCGCTGTTCCAGGTTGGTATGTACTATGTACGTCCGGAATGGCGGAGCACTGGCTTAGGAACGCTTTTATTCGACAAAATCATGGAAATAGGCAAGCACAGCAACATGGCTCTGAATGGAGGTTGGATAGGAATTTCCTATTCTTCGTCGTCTTCTCGATCTCTTCATACGTCGTAATACTCATTAGAAAGCCAGTTTCACGGAATCCAGCATACATGGTTCTGAGCACCTAGGTAGCACCCATTGAAGGTACAAATATGGTTTGGAGACCTGCCTCAAAGTTAACTC
>UZAF01016704.1:15875-35630 GCA_900617895.1 Haemonchus placei
CGGGGTTTGTGCGAAATAAATATTAGAGCAGAAAGTCATAACATCTGTCCCCGTGGACCTAGAGAGTTCAAATTTGGTAGGAGTACAGGGGGCAGGATGGGAACACTAACGGTAAGTGCCAGGTTCTGACTCCTCCCACAGGGGGCGGGGTTTGTGCGAAATAAATATTAGAGCAGAAAGTCATAACTTCTGTCCCCGTGGACCTAGAGAGTTCAAATTTGGTAGGAGTACAGGCGGCATGATGGGCATACTTACGGTTGGTGGCAGGAACGGACTCCGCCTACAGGGGGCGGGGTTTGGGCGAAAACTCTTAACTGCTGTCCCCGTGGAACTAAAGCGCTCAAACTTGGTAGGAGTACAGACTGCAGCATGGGAACACTTATGGTGCGTGATGGAGCCGGGCTCCTCCCACAGGGGGAGGGGTTCGTGCGGAAAATCATAACCGCAGTCCCCGTGGACCTAGAGCGTCCAAATTTGGTAGGACTACCCAAGATAGGATAGGAACGCTTATAATGGGTAGCAGGATTGAGCCCCGCCCACAATGGGCGGGGTTTGGGCAGAAATTCAGATGTTCAAAATCGACAAGAGCACAGGCGGCAGGATGGAACATTCATGGTGGGTGGCAGGACCGGACTCCGCCCACAAAGGGCGGGGTTTGTGTGAAAAACTTAAACTTGGACCTAGAGCGTTCAAATTTGGTAGCAGTACAGGCGGCAGGATGTGAATACTTATGGTGGGTGACAAGATCGGACCCCGCCCACAGTGGGCGGGGTCTAGGCGAAGACTCATACCTCCTTCAGAGGCCGGGGCTTGCGGGGAAATGTCAGAATGAACTTAGAGCGACCATTGGTAGGAGTACAGGAAGAAGGATAGGAACACTGATGATAGGTTGCAAGACTAAACTTCGTCCCAAAGGGCTGGGCGTTAATAAATACTGTTAGTTCGAACCCAGACCACTGGAACTTGAAGGCACAAGGAGTTGGCTGGGAACATTGATGATAGCTAACATAGTAGACTCAGTCGCGATGAAGTCTGAATACTTTTTTTTCTGAATTACCGCTTTTGTGATATTATGAGCTGTTCTATTCGGACACAGCGAAGATGGCTTACAGGAAAAATTGCTCCTAATTCGGACTGCTTCTTTTCATGGATATTCTTGCAGCACAGATGGACATTCTCCTGCAGACATGTTAGAGAGAAAGAGAGAGAGAGAGCGCCCGGCGTAGCCGGGCGAACCTATAAGAAGGAGGGAAGCCCGGCGTTAGCCGGGCGGCCCGACTGATTAAACATATTTCGCAGCGTGTCTGTTGGTTTACCGGGGTTTTGTGTGTGTCGCTGTGGTTGTTTACACTAATAACTTCTTTTTCCCTGGACCTAGAGCGTTAAAATATGCAAAAGGTTTAGGCGGCAAGATGTGAACACTGATAGGTCGCAGGAAGTGTGACAACAATTGATAGGGACTGATAACGAGCAATAGAATGTTGGAGTAATTAGAGTGGATGAGCCTTCGCTGTCGGTGCAATCTTGACACCTCGGTGTCGTGGATTTTTCGTAGCAGAGAATGATAACAAGTGAAAATGCCTTATAAGTGTCAGTAGAAGGTAAGAAACCCTGAATTTCTGACACACTCCTTCGCGTTGGTGATGGAAAGTTGGTATTTGGGCGGGGATTAAGCAAAAATCGTGTTTCGTGGACAGGAATTGAAAACGAGGAAGAGCTAGAAAAGGCAGCAGTTAGAGTTGGTTGCTCCCTATGTTTAAATAGTGGAAGGTACGCACCCTGAAAAAGAAATTGTCGCATCGTGACCATGAATGGTCAGCGAAAAAGGCTTGTAACAATTGAAACGCCACTGGATAATTGCCACTTGACTACTTACTCTTTTATTATAGCAACAAAGATTTATTACTCCGTATGTAATATAAGATGTGACTGAAGCGTACATAACGGATTACAGGAGTGACAAATGTGCGAAGCCTGACGAGAAATCGCAGGAAGTTTTCGTAACTGACCCATTCGGTATATATCCCTTTAATATATGACATTTAGATACGTTTCATATAATGAGACGTGGTGCTGGAAAGGGCTGAAAAAATGAGGGATGAATGCAGCAATAAGGGCTGATCAAACCCAATACCATATAGCTTGATGGAATTTTGTTCCATCTTCTGCTATTAGATCACTGCGAGTACACACCGAGGTTTTCTATTCAATAAGGAAACACTTATTGCCAATCTTCCGATATCAGGTCCCACAAAACCTATCCGTCCACTAAGCATCTCTATCAATAATTTGTACACATGAAGAAATGAAGAGTTGTGGGTACAGGCTTCTGATAGTGTCCTTATCGTACTTCGGCCATATTAGTGTGTATCACCCAAGAGTTTAGGGGACCAACCAGATTTCTCAAACGTCGATGAGCCAGGAAACCACCGAAAGAAAGGACTGGATTCCAAATAGAGGTTATTATTAAAATCATGTGCATCAAGCAGAATTTTTTGAGCGTAGGCGATAGGCTTATGCGCCCCATGCCTTTGAGTTAGCCGAGAGGGCAGAAGTGGGGAGTTCGTCTCCGAAAATTAGTGATCAGAAATCAATCATTATGTTTGGAAAAAGGAATGGAGGGTCAAGCCTGGAGAGGAGCCCGGCATAAGCCACTCCTAGCACAAATTTGAACAAGGAACATAGGACGG
Source organism: Haemonchus placei (assembly GCA_900617895.1). Classification (NCBI taxonomy): domain Eukaryota; kingdom Metazoa; phylum Nematoda; class Chromadorea; order Rhabditida; family Trichostrongylidae; genus Haemonchus; species Haemonchus placei. Next base: position 18,566 of record UZAF01016704.1, read on the forward strand.
AAAAATTGCGAAAGTGTCCCAATCCTTGTTAGTATTTCAGTTTTTATTACCTGCAGTAATTTTGGTTTGAAAATTACTACACGTCCACTTGACTAGTAAGTAATCCAAATATCATGTTCATATATTACTGGAGATAAGGAACTGACAACTTGTCTATCTTGGTTTCTGCGATGATAACGACACTGCTTCCTCTTCTGAGTTTACCGTGTGTCACCTGCTGTACTAATGGCCATCGATTCCCTCGAGCAAGCACCAGCACCGTCTCCATTCGTCCTTATCGAGTAGTCCATTGGATCAACCTCGCTCGAGGGCACAAGCCATGACATATCTTCGGTTCAGAGCTTTCGTGAAGAAGTATTATCACGCGCTGCCAACCGCCTCTCCAGCCAGTGACCGCCCTTGTCATCACGATGTCGCATAACGTGTGGTCTTCTCACTGTTCTTCGACTTCTTTGTTTCAACAAAGTCCCTGGTATTAATACGTTTACAGAGCTCGAAGTTCTGGATTCCCTTTTGCACTTGCGTGAATAGGGAAATTTTGAACATCGCCCTCTTTACAGTGCCCCTCTTTACAACGCGTTGAATGACGCTGACTGCATGCTCGCCCTGCTCATGTACAGTTCAAGTCTGCGATGTGTACGTCAAAGCAGGAAGATCAACAGCATCGAAATGTTGGGCCGAATGTTTTTCGTCTTCTTCACTACTCCCTGGGTGTTCTTAAATGCATCCCACGCCGCGCGCTTTCTTCTGCACAGCTCTGGTGCTAGGTAGTTCATAACGTTGACTTCCCGACCTATGTATGTAGATACACATAGCAATAGCATTTGGAGATATTCGTTCCGCTCACCGCGAAAGGAGCATCAGTCTCAATCCGATCCGGTCCTCGCACCGTCTTCTGAGCTCAGCCTTAAGCTGATCTTTCTTGAGACGCTGCCAAACTCCGCCAAGGTTTGCACCGCCGGCTCCATGCCTGGTGTCATAAGTGCGATGTCGTCCGCAAAGCGGAGCTGATGTTAATCGCGGCCACCGACATATACTTCTATGCATTCCCATTCCAATGACGCATGATGTTCTCGAGAATGGCCCTGAAAATTGGGCGAGATGTCGAACACCTCTCTTCACGTTGATGATGATTTTTTTGGAATGGCGAGACTGGACGTAAACTTGGTGTAGCTCAAAGCTCACGAAGTATCTGTACACCTTGAGTATTAACACCCTGGTTGTTCACGAATTCAATTCCCGCTTCAGTCTGACCATCGCCATGTTATAGAAAAGGCCTAATACAAATCGTCACAAGGACCGTCACACATAACGGCATCCTGTACTCTCGCGAAAGTTCAATGAGGTACAGCGACACAGGCGGAGAGCCGAGCCAGGGCTTTGGCAATGACTGGCGGAAGGGTTTTTGGATTTTCTGCCTCGATCCTAACGGGACCTGGCACCGTACTATTCGTCATCAACATACACTTATAGTGAAGAAACGATGGTGGTAATTGAATCATAAATGGTACCAAATCTGTGGAAGTTACACGTTTGTTGAGCTGACCGCATACAATCAATCCTAAAATAATGAGTGGGCTACTACTCTGAAGATTTCGGATGGAGTTGTTTGGTTTCGGGCTCAGCAACTACACACCATTTCAGTAGTCTTCTTCATCACATAAGGCTGCTTCTGCTTCTGCTTCTGTCGTAATGTTTTCTTAAAAGCGCGGTTCACGATAAAAAAGTTTACTGAGTTCTTCCTTTAGGAATACTCAGCGCCCCCCATCGGTGGTAGAAGGGACCCTCTCGCTCCCACAATCTCGGCGCTTAGGGCATAGTGGAAGCCCCGTTGCTGCCGTAGATCGCTTTCCCGCCCCTCGATCGGTGTCACGTCAGACGAGTGTCGAGACAATACAGATTGCTATTATTCGTTCTAGGACCCATGCACAATCAGCTAATCGCCGAGTGATGAGGCGATGTTTTTCTCCCATTCTTTTTTCCCTGTTTTTCTTTTTGCTGCCGCGATCCCTTATTTAATTTCCTACTCCTAGAGGCTGAAAAAGGTGAGCTACTTTTGCTGTTACTAGGGGTTTTTTGTTCATTTATGCTTATAAGTGAATGAATTTTTGCTTACCATTGTCTGTTATTCGCACCAGGACCCACACGCGAGCAGTGAAACACGCTGTTTAGCTCGTCCCCACTCTTCTTCATTTTTGTGGTCTCATTCTCGTCCAGCCCCCTTTTTAACGTTTTTTCGAAGCCTTTTTTCACTTTGNAAACATCGATGCACGCAGTTTCTTCACCACAGTTGCACTAGTTTCGATCTTGTCTTCCATTTTTCATCATAATCTGAATTACCCAAAATTATCGTGAACTGTGCCTTTAAGGTAGTGGAACAGATGCTGATCGTCAACTTTGAGAGCGAGATGAGGTCAGTTGTAATCATAAACGATTTCTTTGATAATTAGGACGATTTGTCTTCTTCACTGGAAGTCAGGGAAACTAAAAAAGGTTCAGGCTTTCCGGAGAAGTTGACGAATCGCCCCTACCATTCATTAACAGCAATGGCTGATAAAAACGCTGCATTGTTTTCTTTGTGTGTGTATGTGGTTCTATATGGTACAACTCAATCGTCGAGCTCTACAAAATGATGTCCTGAATATTCTGAAAAAAAACTATTTTGAAATCTTCCTGCTCTCTCTTCGCGTTCTCCCTCCACGTACAAAATTTAGCGTGGAGGAGACGATGGTCTGATCCCATGTACAACTTTGAAAAAACAGTGACGTCAGGCGAGCGAAACTGAAAGGCAAAAAGAAGACAAGACACAGACAAAGAGAAGACAAGGGCAAGACAAGGCGAGACAGGAAAAGGACAGAACAAAAAGAAAAGAAAAAGAGCGAGAAATGCGATTTTGCTTTTTTACTATTTTCTTCTAACTAGTTTAGTGTCACTTTTTTGAAGTATGCCATATGTTTCAACTTGGATCGTCGAGCTATGCAAAGTGATGTTCGAAAACTCTGAAAAAAATTCTTGAAGTCCTTCGCCCTTCAAATTTATGAGGGTACGTCACTAACAACGAACTAACAACGACGCTTGCTAGAATTGTAACCACGAAACATCCTCTTCTTTTTTTAATGTAGTCTCAGTGAATAATGGCAAACCTAACGTTTTTCAAAGTTAGATGGAAATTAGACCATGGCATTTCCCAGTTGATTTTGATAATTTGAATACCAACTTCTTCAAAATGGATAGCGGCTTTTCAAAATGGAGAAAAGCAAGTTTAGGTTGATTTCTGTTCTCAATAAACGAGATGCTTATTCTTAAGAAAAACTCCTCCCACATAGCATGCAAATGGTTGGCTTCAGTTCAAAAGAAAAAGTTCTATCTTTCAAAACCCGATTCGCAAAATGTTTTTACAAAAAGCTTTCATTTTCTACTTTTCTAGTGGGATTTCCGATGTTCAGAGAAAAATCAACACTGTTTTGAAAGTATTGATGCTCAACTCAACTGGCTCTAGAAAACCGTAACTGTAGAAATTAAAATCCAAACCACAGACTTTATGGAGGCTCCCGACTTCGCACAAAGCACAGGAGACTGAATCTTGATTTTTTCATATAAAACTTGAAATAAGTGGGTCATTAACCGTGTTACTTGAACACACAGTACTTGAGCATGTCTTCGCTCATGGTGGGCAGGGCGTGAGCGGAGTGTGTCGGTGTGTGTATTTCGCTGGCAATCAGTAGCTCCTTTTCCTTGAACCAGAGCTTTCGAACTTGGGAAAATGCAAGCGGCGTGTAAACCTCAACACAAGAAAGAGGAGAGCCCGGCGTCAGCCGCGCTATCCGACTGATGTATTCATATTGTTCGACTTGAAAGGAAGTCAACTACATGGAAACATATGACATATGAAGACAAATCTTTCGCTTCTGTTTATTATTTGACCTCCGACAGGAGAGATAGCGGTTCTAAGCATTCAGAGCACCTTTATTTTAGGGCATGCCAACAAAAATGACAACTTTCCCGGCCATTCTATACACTCACTTCTACCCAGTTCAGCTTTTCAAAGCGAAATATAAAGTAGCGTTGCTGTAATTCCACACGAATTCGTTTTCTGATGATATCAATCCCCAATTAAAATGAATGTAGCAAAGAGGGGGGGGGGGGGGGGGGGGGTTGGAACGAGGGTGCAGGGGCAAGAGCCTACAATTCATTCGAAGAGTTGGAGTTCAATCCTTCCCAATGATTATATTTGCTGCTGCTTGTATCCTAATGCAGTCATACTTTGCAGTCAAACAAATTGAAGTCAACAAATGGCAGTCGAAATCAAACGAATGAATCGTCACCTATGCCTACAGATCTCCCATTGCTCAGAGATCTCCCAAGCCTGTTGGCTTTCCACTTGAAACGTGGGAACACCAGCAGGTGGGGCAAAAAGCCAAGCTACCTCCTCCCCATATCTTCGCTATGCCCTCCTCATTATTTATTCGTTGTGCTTTACTATTTGTTCAGCTTTTTAGACTACCAATTGATCGTTTAGCAGTGATGAATATCGACGTGGACATCCCTGGGCCATTCACTGCTGACAAAGCGGCGTCAGTAGGCTATGACATTTCACGGGATACTCTCACTAGCGATTTCAGAAAAGGGTTTGTTTTCAATAGTAATCATGACTTTATATGTAGTTTTTCTATAGAAATAAAAGTAGCTGGGACGGAGCTTTGCACTGCAATAATCCAAATTTTGCATCATAATTAAGCGATTAAATTCATTGTGGAGTCCCCAGAGATGCTTTCATTTTCGATTTTTCGAGCATTAACAGCACTAGTCAGCTTCCATGACTGATTTTCAGCACAAAAACGACGGCTCGCCAGCTCAGTTCACGTAGCGCGGGTAGTGAGGGCTTCAGACAGTATTTGATCCCGTCGACGTCTTGTTCTTCACCGACAAAACTCGCCAATAACTCACCTCGAATCATCGTTTCGTCAGTTCTTTTCTTCTTTTGCTTTTTTCCTGATTATTATAATATTTTATTTACGTCTTAGAACACAGAAAATTTCCTTCCGACATGTCGATAAATCTTACTCTAAGAAAATGGCGTTCCTTTCTCCCAGGCTTTTAAGCTGCTCTCTGGTAATATAACGTTGGAACACGTAAGTAAGACTAATTCAAGTAGAAGAGAATGATGCGGTTAATTCTTGGAGATGCGATTTATGTTTGACTTTGTTCCACATCGACAGAACTTTTGGACGCATGTTCGACATGAAACATGGCACGCACTTACATTTTACGCTTGCTGCATTGTTTGGTTTTCAACACACAGTTCACGGTAACCTAATGAACGACCTCTGGCTGAGTGTAGACAGCTTTCTACGCAATTGGACTGAAATTTCGTCAAAATACTCCTACCATGGCATTTCCGTCGTAGTAGTCTCGTACAACCTCCTGTTTCCACTGATTTCAAAAAACACTATGTTCTTCCAATTCAGCGAGTTTTCGCGCTTTCTTCACCACTGACGCACTTTCGTTATTTGTCCCAAATAGGAAAATCGAAACCATGGTGAAATGTGTCGAGAAGTGACATTCGCGCTCGTAGAAGGTTGCTCACTTGGCCTAGAGTGCTGTGTTTGAGCTTCTGGGAATTGTTCAATTGGTGTAGGGCGCTTAATGTTTGATCGGGTAGGCTGCGGATTATGAGGTCACAGCCACTTCCAAGCCGTGGATTTTGGTGATTTGTCTGGGGAATTGACCGAGTATGTGGCCCGTATTTAACAAACCTTCTACGCACAACAGTGTAGCACACTCTTCAACATGCTGAGTTTTCGAGAAGATCGAACACGGAATCGACTACTCGATGTGCAGGAGTTCGCTCGGTTCGAGAAGCGCTTGTTTTTAGATCGATAGTTGCATTGCCTGCCTTTTGCCCACAAACTTTTACAAGATGACTACTGTGCACTATTACGATCAACAATAAGTCGATCATTTCAGAAACCTCAGTTGAAATCTGAAATTTCGATCTAACAACAACAATGCAGCTTAGTGTGCCTTTCGTTCACGTTCATGAGCTATGTCGCTTTCTGTTGGACGAAGTATCAATTTATGCAGTGTGTCGATATGTGTGTTGTGTTTATGTGTGCCGATGCATGTATGTTTGACCGGAAATTCATAAGTCCATTCCTTAAAATAGGCATAATACGTTCAAATGCGAAAGGGATTCAGGCTGCAGAACGCAAACACTGATGGTAGTTAATAGAGAATGGTAAGAAGTCCAAGAACGCAAAAGCCGCAGAATCCGTTGCGGCTGGGAGAATGTTGGGTGGAGAAGGACGTAGTTGGTTTGTATCTGAACTGATAGCAAATAATTAAAGCTGGCAAGGAGCCAAGAATAAGCGATAAGGTAAGCAAGAGACACTTGGTTGGTAACTCCCCTCATGTCAGTACTGGAACCCCACTTTCGTAGGTAATACGGGATGTAAAGGGATCGTAAATGTCTAGTGAAAGGGACTTGTAGCGTTTGATAGAAATGAGGTCTGAATAACTCGCAGATAATTGGTTACAGACAGCGATAAGAGCTGCTGAAGACTAATAGTGGATCAACATCTCCAGTATATACGCTGTAGCCTTGATATTGTGAAATATTCGGTAGGATAAGACGGGATGATAGTGTAGGTTGACATAAACGATTGACAAGTGCATTGATGAGGACTGTTCAAAGTCAGTAGCATATAAAAAAACGGAGCTTGCCCCATTCCTTTCCGTTAGATTACGACGACTACGCTCCAAGGGTTCTCAGCCGCAGCAAGCGGGACCAGGGAATCGAATCAAAGAAGGATCAAACTTCCAAATGATAGTTGTTGTTTAGGTAAACAGCAGGAAATGAGATTTTTTAAGAGTATGCTGTAAGCGTACAGACTTCGAGTCGTATTTGTAGGGGCCGCGCGGCGATATGACTCGTATTTAACGAAACTCATTCCTCAGAAATGTAGTACCTGTCTTTCATTTCAGCTCTCCGGGCGACGATGTCTGTGCTACGTCACTTACGCTTCACAGTAATCAGGTGGCGAAGTCTTTCTGGGTGGACTCCTATCCCGAGACAGCTATAGATTCGAAGGAAGCACGGCGGACTCACAATCGCAGCCTTTTCATGGCAATCGCTGTGGCAACGATAGTACTGATCATTGTAATAATTTTTATTGTTCTTCTAACCGATAACTAAAAGTTCATCGGAAAAACGATACAACGAAAACAATATGCGATCACATGGTATTCATCTTTGTACATTCAATGACTAGAAGAAGCTGAAAAGTGTAAAAGAAGCAGTAATCAGCACCCTTTTCGACTTTGGAGATAGGCTAGAATCAAGATTTCGGAGTTTACTTGAATAGAATGAAATTTTAAAAAATTGAATTTTCTACATCGCCATGGGAATTCGATTTTTGCAAAAAAAAAAACCTATTTGATGTGAATCTTGGAAAGACTGAGAAGGCACTCTTCATACGGCATAGCAAGAGCTGGGGTGTGTAATTCTGAATGCTATTAGCAGGGTCTTAGCTTCATCCATCACTCGCGTGCGACCTGTTTATTGCTGCATAGCTCCCTATGAGACTTACAGTAGCGCTCAAAAGCCTTCAGCCAAATGGTTTTGCGCTTTTTCGTTCACAAATTTTTGTGGAGCAAATCGCGCGAAAATTTGATATGTTTAACCAAAGCATATTTCACCCTAGTCAGCATTATTTGACTGCAAAGCAGCAACATTCTCATAACTAATGTAAGGTGTCTGTTGCGGTAGCAGATTTCGGCTAAAAGCAGAGTTAGCAACGTCTGCAGTTATTCGCACCTTATGTGCGTTTTTCTCTTCTATTGGGTTCAGCATCAGCGTTCGTATCCTTTGAAAATGGCAAAAAGGAAGGAAATCTCAGAAGAACCATCACCCGTTTCTATAGTTGATTTTTTCGAGCTTTTTGGGCTATCTGGAATATGATCAGATTGCAGGTTAATAGTGGCAAATATTCACAATACACCCATGCTACACATATTGAAATTTTGCATGATTAGATCCAGTAGGAAAGGAGTTACTAACGGCTCTGAAACTACGATTGAAGAAGCATTTGGCCGAATACTTTTGGGCGCTACTGTATGTTATGGCTCTGCAGGTCTGAGACATCATTTTGTTATTATGCATTTGTGCAATATACTGTACAGCCAGTGTGGGAGAGCCTTTGGGTTGCCTATTTGGACGGCTTGAGGAAGTGGCCATGAACGTAAGCACCGTTCATGTTTTGACGCTCGCACCATGTGTGCATGTTATGTAGAGCGATGTTGCCATTCGATCAACAGCATTGTAGACGGCAACTTGTTCTTATTGGGAACGACAAGCAGTTTAGTGGAGTCCTTCTCGTGATCCGAAGGAGGAGGACCATTCTATGATAATTACGTGAAGGTTGAGGGAACTAACTATGAACTTTGAGCGATGCGAACGAGTGGGTTGACTTTAATAAGTGCTGCCTACAAGATGATATTTTAGCATACAAATAGTCCGTCCTGCGATGATACTCGGCTTGGCCAAGGGTTCCTTTAGCAACGCATTTGTAGACGAAACCTGAACTGCGTAGCAGCCACTATTGCTACTCCTCAAAAGATATCTCGTTTGAGGAAAACAAATCACATAGATTGGCGAGATACTCGCTATGAAGTGAGCACGTAAAAGAGATCGAGGCAAATAAGATTATTCAGCATTCAAGGAAGAAGTCAGGATTGTTACGACCTACTGGACGTGATTGTGTACGGTAAAGAGATAGTCAAAAGCAACCAGAAGCAAGAAAAGCGACATAGTCACTATGAAGAACATCGTTAACAGTACACGATCGATCACATTCGCTAGGTACTCCCATTCGAGAGCACACCTGAAAATAATAATTAGGCTCGTGTGACTGGAGGGGGAAGCTGATGTATAAATCTGTTCATTTCACTTCTTTTATCCACCCCTCCCCCTTCATCCATCTAGCAACACCTAAAATACTCAGAAGAATGTAAGGTTTGGTTTACTTGAGCGCGTATGCGATCAGGGACCCGATCCTTTAAATGTGCGCGTGGTACTGGGCGATGGCATTGATTCACGTTCACCTCTTGAAATATAAGGCCAATAGAAAAGCCCTAATTCTACTATCTCTCGCTCACATCTTTCTATCAGTGTAACGCAACTCCACTTTATTGAAATTTCTCTATATCCACAAATTTCGCCGAGACCATATACATGCGAACTGGCCTGCTTTGCTGCAGAGAATCGGNACCCCCCCCCCCCCCCCCCTTTTTTTTTTCATCAATGATCCTGAGGGTTGTGCCACATGGTTCATCTGATGAAAAAGGCCTGTGCTCTCGTTGTGAAAACGTGAAGCCACTGAAGAGTGTTCTTCGTTCCGAATGAAAGAAAATCGACGTCGACTTGAAAAAATTGAAGATACGACGCTATTGCAATTTTTTTGAGATTTGTTTATGAAATTTTTGAACTACTACGTACTGATGCATTCAGCGCACTCTGTATAAATGTTGGGGCAGTATAAGGCTGTTGACGAGGAAAACCCACCTCCTGCTCATTTTCTGCCGCTTCACACTCCGTGCATGATGAGACTGCTTGAGGAGGAACGACCGCCGTTCTTTTTCTCTTACTCGGACCTGAACCGTGAATATTGGATCATTAACAATCCCAAACTACTCGTTCCAATCTCAGTAAGTCAGGACATGATCTTTAAACTTCAAAAGAAGTTATTTGGAGTAAAAGCTCAAATCTGTCTTATCAAACTGACATTATTCGAGTGAGCGCATGCTGACCATTCCGACAATGATTCTTTAAGTTAGTTAATTTGGCAAAGGGAGTTAGGATGTGGAATGTTCAAGAAAAGGAGAGGGGATGACAGAAGCCTTTCCTACAATCAACAACCCTTACCTTTGCTGCCTCCATGAGAAAGTGTATAAAAAAATTTAACAACTCGGCTAACATATTGTACAAGTAGGGATGGAAGTTTTTCGCCGGCTTCAGATATGCGTTCTAATACTTTCAAATAGCGAAATCGAAAAAAAGATATTTCGCTAAAACAGAAATGGCATGAGAACGGACTGTCCGTTAAAATGATAATACCAAAACTGTACTTGAGTGGTGTACTGTCGGGTGAGAGTCGCAAGCCTTGTTGTATAGGAGTAGGACGATGTTTCCGACATATCTGACGAAATGGAGCCGAAAAATGCTCGAGGTCGAGGAGGCATGAGCTGGAACGAATTCTTCTAAAATGCGTCAACTAATCGTGGAACGAAATCCAGAATTCCTTCCTTCACAATTCCTAGAAAGAAAGAAAATGAGAGTGGCTATAAACGCCAAAATTTGGGTCCAAAGAAGTAGCCAGGCAATTAAGAGAAGCAGCATCTTCTTTTTTGCCTTATTTGGTTCTCTTCTGACCCCATCTGCGCGCAGTTGCACCAACTCCGATTCGTATTAAAGAACCCAGTAATGATAGTTTTCCTCTTTTCGTCATGCATCGCGAACAGTTTTAGACTTGTTTGATGCCTTTTTCTGAACGTTCTGGACACACACTTCTTTATAGCATATAACATATGCCAGAAAAACTGAAAGTTCAGTTTCAAATGAGAGACTTTTCACACTTTTTTTTCGAGATGTGAGAATTTTCGGTTTCATCTTTTTGATTCATCGAAACAACTTACGTTCAACAATTTTGATGTAACAGCCATTCGAAAAGGAAAAAATGACCTACCGAGATAGGATCAAGTTGCTGCACGAGAAGTGGGTCAAGCTTCGACATCGACAGACGACGTTCTTCGACGATACCGTATTCGCTCCACAAGTCGACGAGTGCACACGGTGGTCTCAGTATGAACGTCTCAACGAAACGGTTAAGCACGAGACCACGTGCCCATCGTGACAACGGTCGATTGTGACGCTTTTGACCGTGAATCGCTGAAATGACCGAAATATGGAGAGAAGAATGAGAGAACTCTCTGTATTGTAGCGCCTGAGATTGATATAGTGAAATCAGTGTTTTCGAGGAATGCCAAACATCAGAAGGTTTTTTGTAATGAGCGGTTGCAGAGCTAACTATGCTTTTGGTAATTTTACACTGGAGAAGGATTACATACTTATTGAGTTCATGGTCGAGAAATTGAATGCAGTTTTGGCCACTCTCTACTGCACTACAATTGATTAGTTAGAAATGTGGAATAAGGAGGTCAAGAGAAAGGCACCTTTTAGAGCCGGGCCGGCTTCCCCTCCCCCCAAGCTCGGTGAGTCATGTCGACCTGACCACGAGTGGGAGGCAACCCCAGGCGGGTTGACTACTACCTACTTTTTCCCCTCCGTATATAGCAAGTGGAGGAAAAGTAGTCTTTTCATGCCCGNGGCATGAAAAGACTACTTTTCCTCCACTTGCTATATACGGAGGGGAAAAAGTAGCCTCCTCAGTTTCCTCCACCTTGCCGACCCTAGCCGCCACCAGCCACAGCTCGAGCAGCTGCCACCCACACAGCTCAAGCACATCGCCGGTATTTAATCGTTTGTCGGGTTTTTTGTGTCCCGCTTTAGATAAAGTTTTTTATAAGCCGTTCCCTGTGGCAGTGAAGGTGTCAACACAGTCTCTGAGCCAATGACCATACTAGTTGCTGGTCGTACAGAAGTGTGAGATTATTGCGATAATAAACGTTGACGGTCTCCCCCTGACTAGCGTCAGATCGTGGCATCCAGATGCTTCTGCGATTTTGAACAAACGATAAGAGGGTAGACCGTACAAAAGAGATTGATCAACGTCTACACACCAGCTGTTCATAGATTCAACAGCTAGTAAACATAATCTACTGATTTGCGCAATTTTTCCTTGATCTTATTTCCCTTTTCCCACCAAGCAACACCCCGATGTGAAAAGGTGAAGTTAACGAGTTGTTTGTGGGAGGAGGGTTATGGGAGACAGCGAAGATCTGAGGACATCACTAGTACGATATTACTTCAGTACTTGAAAACGACGTTAGTATTCACAAATGCTACGATTTATAGCAATAACGCATGTTGAATTTTTAAACTTCTGCGTAAAAACTCGCCTAAAACTATCGTAGCCAGTAGAGTTCCGAGCACAATGACGATGATGATTCCAAGGTAGTACCAACCTGCAAAAATGATACCCTTCAGTTTGTATAAATAATAGTGAATTTATTTTGCTTGCGGCTAAAAAATTAGAAAATATTCAAGTGGAAACCTTACTCATCAGTGGTACATACGACGAAGTGGACGGCATCTGATTGCAAACCATAAGCATCATAATCGACATCGTGAGAAGTGTGTTGATACCAAGGTACCTTCACGGATCAAAAATCGATCAGAAGAGAGAAATAATAATTGCCATCGAATAACTTCGATTTTTAAATCTTAAATAAATCAAAATTAAATAAATTTTTAAATTACTTTTCTAAATATGAGCACGGCTTTCAGTAGGGGGTGTGGCTGTTGAGAAGTAAGGACGAGACCAGCAACAAGGAAGATGAATGTGTACTTTAAGCTCTTTGACAAGGAAGTTTGAGTCAAAACACTAGCAACTTCATCATTTAGAGCTTTGTGGCGACGTTTTGATATCCAATCCATAAGTATATTGTTTTGTACCACAAATATCAAATGAGTAAAAAAAAAAATAAATTGTGGAGAGAATAATGAGAATCAAAAGTTGTACAAAAAGGAAAACTGAAAATATGTACTTTGAAAACAAAATCATAAAAGGAAATGGTGAAAAAGTTGATTAAGCTCAAGCATAAACTCGTGGTGATAGGCTCGAAACGTTATATTAGATCTAAAAGACTAACAATTTTTCATCGCGTTCACTGGAGGTCGAGGTGGGTGTGAAGAAACCAGTGATAGCCACGATTGTGATGATCGACGTAGGGATTACCTGTGGTTCAACGTAATCATATCCTAGGGCAGAAAAAGTCATATCATCACAAACTGTCTATGGTAAAGTGTAACTCACAAGGTTGATAACATAGTAAAGCGGCTTCCTCCGAATCACCAAGTGTGCGTAGAGCAGTACCCACGGATTTGCACAGCATTTGAAGATTTGCTGAAAAAAGAGCCTCAAGAAGTTTCCGTGTTCACGGGTTGGGTAGAAGCTCGTTTTGGGATGCACCCTTGCATACGACTTCCGTTCAAAATCATAGTGGCGTAGGGAATGCGAATTATAGCCTATACAGTGAATNATAACATAGTAAAGCGGCTTCCTCCGAATCACCAAGTGTGCGTAGAGCAGTACCCACGGATTTGCACAACATTTGAAGATTTGCTGAAAAAAAAGAGCCTCAAGAAGTTTCCGTGTTCACGGGTTGGGTAGAGACTCGTTTTGGGATGCACCCTTGCATACGACTTCCGTTCAAAATCATAGTGGCGTAGGGAATGCGAATTATAGCCTATACAGTGAATTGCGCGAACCAGCCAATGTACATGTCATGTCAGTGCTTTTATCCTCACAGATGGGTCTGGGGGTGCCTGAACTTCCCGAATTCCCACGGCAAGCGGCGAGGTCACGCGGCGGCTACCTATCCCTGCATGGGAATTCAAACCTTCTCCTCCTAGCGCGCGATCGGGTGCGGCGAACGCGACGCCATTTTCGGGGAGAAGATACCGGGCTCACGTCTGTGGTAGTATCCCCAGAGAAATCGAAGGCTCCGACTGGCCTCGATAGTACACTTGAATCCGTGTACGCGTGGCGTGGTGACAGTACGCTACTTGCCACTGCTACAGCTTCGCCCGTAGGAGTTGAGCAAGAAGTAGAATAAGCCACCTCTAATTTCGATGATCGATGATGGCATAGTTTTTTAGTTCTCACCATTTGCCGTACATCGGCTGCTGGAACTGACAGAAACCACAGTGATATAAACGATAATGAAAAGCCAGTGCCGCTCATAAAAAAAGGTTGCGCCATTGTTTGGTGCAGGATTTTTGAACTATCGTAACATAGCTTAATAGCTGTACTAGTAGGTTGTCATCTTGACTCTTCATTTCTATATAAGCCCTGGTAAGCCGACGCTCTCGCAGAATCACCTTTTTCAGAGCCTGAAACGATTGCTTCAATTTGTTACTATCCGGCCAAACGTCTCCGTCGCCCCACCACTGCAGTTCGAGACCCCCAGGGCTTGCAGGCGATTGGAAAGAGAGCCATTCTCTGGAGCTTTGTGAATCCTCCGAGACCGCCCAGCATTCGATGTAGCAATCGACCAGTGTCAGCTGGCGCGTCACTCGGAGTCACTGAGGAAAGCTTAAAAGCATCTCAGCGACCCGATGTCTAAATTGAGCCTTTTCAAGTTTGAAGAAGGGGGGCGGAACTCTCACAACATCGAGACTCGAGCTAGAGTAGGTTAGACAGAGGATCGACACTAACCTGTAGCTGAATATCTACGCATCCCCACTGGACGAACAGCACCTCGGATCTTTCTTAGGCAGAGGTAGGAATTGCATTTGCAAGCATGAAAAGGGTTACTACTCCAGGCCCCGACAAGTTCTCAACCGGCCTACTACGTGCATTGGTCACGAACTTCATGCGCTTCTCGCAAAGCACGTGATATCCTACTTCTAGAAGGAGAGTTACCAACCAGTGGAGGAACTCGCGGATGGACATTCTTCACAAGCAAGGAGATCGGGATAATCTTAGCAAATACCGCCACCAAGCTCGTTGAGTAATCCTTACAAGCTGTTCACGAAGGTCGACCCGCAAATCGCGAACGTTTTATGAAACCAAACCGGTTGAACGAGTTGGTTTTCAGTAGGGATTCAGCTGCATAGGTCACATCCAAGCGGTCGCAATGATCATCGAAATGTGTCGAGAATTCCGAATGCCCTTTGTTCTTATCTTTGTTGACTATGGAAAAGCCTTTGACAGCTTCGAAACGAATGCAGTCCTGTCAGCAGTGGTCGATCAAAGAGCAGAGCCTTATTATATTAGAACAGCCGACTGTAGTAGGCGCTGTCGTACAACAGTGCAGCTATTCTAACGACTCCTCGCCATTACTATTCGGAAGGGTACGAGACAAGGCGACACCATTTCGCCAAAGCTGCTTTGTGAGCTACTTTGCAGTGGGTTGTGAACTAGACTGGGAAGAAAGGGGCATTCGGGTGGATGGGCGATTCCTTTAAAATCTCCGTTTTGCGGACGACATTGTATTCTTTTCAAGCAGCGTTGCGGAAGCTGAGATTGTGCTTGCAGAACTCGATAAAGCAGAAAGGAAGGTGGGGCTGGGATCAACCAACTAAGACACGGTTCATGTAGAATACTTGGGCTGACGAAGGTAAAGTTAAGGTCGGTCGTGTACCGATCAAGGAGATCTCGTCTTAGTTTATGCAGAGCGTTTCACGAACATAGGCAACGACACCAAGGGGGAGCTGGTAAGACGGCAGAAAGCAGCGTGGGCGGCCTGCGGACCTCTGAAAGAAGTCGTCAACCATCTGGCTAATCTGTTGCGACAATCTGTTTGTTTCCACAGCTCTCCCTGCACCCCGTTACGCGTCAGAGACATGGGCAACCAGTGCAGCCACGCCAAGGGCATTGTGCGTAAGTCACGAACAAAGCACTAGAGCGATGCCTTTGTCGTTCAACCGGCTCACTCGATGACGAGCCTTACCCTACAGCTCCGAGATGTGCAGGATGTCTCGTCATCGGTGATCCGGTGAAGGGCATGAAAAACGCGAAATTTCGATGGATCGGTCATATCATGAGAAGAGAGGATGACAGATGGACAAGAAAAACGATTGCGTGGGCTCCCTAGGACCTCGACGATGGAAAGGAAGACTACTGTAATACGAGTGAGGGGATGGAAGGATGCGCTCGTCGACCACGCAAACTACTTGCGAATGCGATTGAACAACTCCTCATATCGTCATCTTCGTCGACTTTAGGTCAACCTGTATGATGATCACGAAATACAGAAACTGAGTGTGATGATGATTATGAATACAGAAAAGGATGGCTTGTTGATGGTGCTCGCACATGAATGAAGACGAGTCGTATAAGAAAGTAAGCAAGATAAAACGCTAGTATGTCATTTGCACTCTGAAAATATCCTATTCCTCGTCATCCTTTCCCTCAAAAAGCGCTGGGTTCATTTAGGCCTTGAACTGCCTGCTCAGCACCGTGCGCAGTGTCAGATTCTCCATAACGCTTTTTCGATACCATTCATACACTTCAGCCGGACACCAAAAGGCCAAAATAGTTTAAAAACAGCAGTGTGGCACAGTACACGCATGAGACACTTACCTCAATGCGTTCAAACTCAAATCCGAGCACTTCCCATTCATCGTTTCGGGCCATATTCTTCAAATTCACAGTTGGATGCTCGGCCCAGTAGTCGATCGTAGCCTTATCATGAGTCCAACTCGAAATGATGAATGTACAATTCTGCGAGTCGTACGGGAACCATTGAACCTGTCATAAGCACTATATCCACAGATAGTTTTTTCAGCTCATCTTTATGAAGAATGAATAAAGAATGCACTACAGACATCTCTAATCCTTTATTTACTGATTTAATTTTGGTTTTGCCATAGACTCCCTCGTTTGCCGATATGGCGAACTAGCATGAGGTACGTAGGTTGCGTTTTATATTAGGTTGAGTCATAAGTCCTCGGACAAAGTGATAGTAATGACTTCCGGAGATAATAACTTGGGAAAGAAGCGACAAAAATGGACGAGCGAGACAACGCTAGATAGAGTACCAAAAGCTCTTCCAAACACATACTAGCGAGTACACCTAACCATCTCCTGCGCTTGAGCTTGAGGAGAGAAAGTGCCATGACGGCGCGAAAATCCATGTCATACTGCTTCAAAGCACGAGGCACCCATCGACCGAGCTTTCGCACCTTGCCGATTTACTTCAATCTCCGAATAATTGTGGACTGACTTCCCAAGGGTAACTGCTAGTTCACGAGTAGTTTGATACGGATCGGCTTCCACCTCGCTCCGCAGCACCTCCAAACCCAACTCTATTGAGCGTCCCGGACGGTCTTGGTCGATGGAATGGTCGACCGACGTAAACTTCGTGTGCCAATTGTAAATTG
>UZAF01016704.1:36829-50903 GCA_900617895.1 Haemonchus placei
GGGTGGCGCCAAAGGCCTGAGTAAATTTTTAAGTTAACGTAAACAACACAAGGAGCGCTCATATGTCAAAACGTTCTCAGTAAGTATAACCTCGAAAGAGTCAAACTTTACGATAGAGCTGTCAGTTGCCACATTGCAACACTAGGGTTGCTCAATCCCGAGATACAAAAGGCAACCCTCGTATTATTGTAATACATAAATTGCCGCCGCTATTGGATACCACCTCCCCGGCACAGGAATATCTCGACCAGCCTACGGGAGGAGGACAAATGGAAAGTACAAATCGAGGAAATTGAAGGGAATAATCATTGCAAAGCTGCTTATCCTTCTACATTATTAGAATCCGAAAAGCAACCAATCACGTCAATCCGTTCACGCTAGGGATGTCATTTTAGTGAACAAAGATCTGAGCTGTCAAATTCATGAAGTGTTGAATATCGGGAAGGTTCATTCTTTGTGAAACTTAGTTTCCCTCTCCCTCTCTCTTAGCCCACAATTCGACTACTTTTCAAGTGTTATTAGTGCCATAATACAAAGTCAAAATACCGAATTCTAGCCACGAAACTCACGTTCATGGCGCAAGACAACTTATAAATAGCCGGAAACATAAGCTGAACTCTGGCCCCAAGGCTGTTGTTCGACCAAAATCCCGTCTCCACTATCGCATTCATTATCGATTCAGTTTTCTTTCGTTCCAGCGCTTCACTGAAATACTGCTGAATGAATGAAAAGTTCTCAGTATAAAGTGTTATCCTCCGAAACTATGCGGCTGTCAATAGAGATTCAAGACGAACGCTGCAACATGGCACGTTCCGAGGGTAATGTGGCCGTTGACGCGTTCGGCCACTTTACCACTCAGAAGCATAAAAGTCTGTCTTGTCTCAAGTAATGCGGAAATGGCTAACGCTAACTCATTTGATAGGATGCTTTTCAATTCCCTATGGCCCAGAACTCGTACCCTTTCGAAACCAATTGAGAAGTGAATAGAGCTGGACGCACGATCATAGTATGCAGATGTAGCCTTTAACCACCTGACTGAATCCTATCTCGGTCAATGTGAAAGCGGTCATTTCAACGGCATTGCTTGGGAACTAATGCATATACTAAGAAGATTCGTCCATTACTTGAGTTCCGAATAAGGAAGGGGCTAGGCCGCGTTCAGAAACGCAGTATACCCTTTTCATTTTCTATTATTTATTCAAGGTATTTTCAAGGTACCTTTTCAAATTATATGGGGAATGTTCTGGAGCAGCATAATGCACTGGTGACGAAGAAAGCGTGGAAACTTCTGTATTTGAATGTAAGTTTTTTCAAATAGTCAAAGCAGGGGTTGTACGAGATTATTACGATGAAATTTTTCGGGACGGAAACGGTATTTAAAAGAAAGTCCAATCATGGGTAACCACGTAAAGCTACGATGAGCAAAAAATGCTAGAAAGTGCTTTCCACTATCGCAATGGGCCAGGATTCCAAACGAGCATTTGTTCGAATTCTAAACACATGTATATAACCCTACTGTGAAATATGGAGCCAGAGCTACAAGGCCTTTGAAACCTGTCACTTCTGGGTGCGGTATAAAATGGAGACATTTCTTGAGCCCTCATTAAGGCCGAATCATCATTCATCATTCATCGAGCCGAGAACAGACTATGTGATATCCTCGGTGCCAAAGATTTGTCCAATCCAGAAGACGTTTTCAATTGTGGACTGTACTTTCGTGCTTGGAGGCTAGTATAGTGTACGTCAGGTTGGAGTGCGGCACCTTTCGCATTCGTTGTTTTTGAGACCTGTGGTATTTATATTAACGGTACAGTTCATTATAATTTTAGCGTATCTTAGATGAAGAACGAACAGGATATTCAACAATAGCGCAAAACTGGTGAGGAAGTAGCAGAAATCGGTGTGATTAGAGTAATATAGGGCATCAAAAAAAGAATGTAGTAATGTTAGGGTTTGGACGAGATTGTGACGATAAAAGTTGCAAGAAAGAGGTATTCGGACGAGCACTCCAAAGTGTGTGCAGTGCAAATAGTTCGCTACAGTACGTATGGGTCCCGGTGTGCAACCTCACAACCCCATAACGCCGTGAGAACTCGCCCGTCCTGCGTGTTTAAAGGCACTGTTCACGAAAAAATGGTTTCGGAGATCTGCACATGGTTTGAATTCGACCCCCCTCTGATACCATTTGTGCAGGAATGAGGTCGGAAAACGGTCTGGAGAGGGCACAATAAGGGCAGGAACAGTGGGCGACGGGAGGCCTCCGCCCCTCGCTAGGCTGACTACGAAATCTAATTGCCGTTCATCACTTTCGCATTGNAGCGAAGTTGTCTGCTTGGGTGTGTTGTCTGCTATTGCAGACATTGCGCCGCCTTCCTCGCCTCGCCCGAACACTCCCTTAACCGCCGTTTTTCCAATGTGAACTCGTCCAACCCCCCTTCCCAGCTCTTTTTTGACCCTTTCTATTTCTTTTTGTTCATCGTTTTTTGCGCTTTTTCCGTTGTTATCGCTTTATTCTAGAGTAGTTCTATGATTTCCCGTCAAAAAAGAGTACCCTAAATTTATCGTTAACGGTGCCTTTAAGTCGGCTAAGCCGATCTTGGAGCCTGTTATTACGCTCGATCTGAGCCGTTTTTCGATCCAACAGCGTCCCTTTGCTATCCTTGGGAGTCACAGGTTAGTCTTGAGGAGCCTCAGAAAAGGTTCTTCCTGAGGAACCTCAGAAACAATATTTATTGTGAACTGTGCATTCCAAGGTGTTAGCGCAACACCCTCTTTATCAAAGTTGAGGATCCTACTCATTTTTTTCTCTTTCTATTCTGAAACGAGTCAAAAAAGAAAGGATAGATTAAAATCAGAAAGAATAATAATTGGAAGCGCTGCAGAAGTTTCATAGAGAGGGATTCTAAAAAAAGGTAAATGGCGACTAAAATGAGCTGATACGGAGACAATTTGCCGAATACATATTGCTCTGGAAATGGCCGTCAGTACGATTTTGAGAAAACATATTCGAAAACAAAATAGAATGTACCTGTTATATAAGTAGGTATCCGGAATCCAAATCTGATCATAGGGTACTATCGTTTTGTTCAGCATTCCGTACTCTCTGGGATCCCAGTCAAGAAATTCATCATACCAATTCTGAATTGTCGAGTCACTATTACTATTATAAATACAGTGGAATTCAACTAGGCGATAATGGGTCGTCATATTTATTCGGATGAGGGATGATTGGGGTTCCCATAGCTCCGCCATTCATTATATTGGTGCGTTTTCAGGTGCTTTTGCCATATTTCATGTAACACAGATGCTGAACATTTCGAATGTGCTGGACAGTGGTCTAAGATTGAAGATGGGACAGAGGTCTAAAATGAGTGAACCAACTCACTTGCACCATCCAGACGTTTACTACGATACTTTGCGAGTGTTCGTCCTGAAATTTAAGGAAATCAACTACCAGAAATATGAAACTGCAGCACAAATAAGGTCGAAAAGGTTGCAAACACTGCAGACTGAGCTATCGTTTAGGCTCGAGCAGTTTAGAAGAAACTACTCTCATGATACTGGTAATTAAGTCGACCTTTCAAAGATCGAAAGGCACCGTTCACGGTAATTTCGAGGCACCCTTTTTAGATTGGAAGCGGAAGTCTTGATATAGAGATATACCTCGGTGGCGATGATAACGAAAAAATCCGCCTACTCTGAGGTTTTTTAAAAGCAATGGTAGTGGAGGTTGTACGAGATCACCGTAACGGGAGTGGCATGTAAGGGGTGTTTGGACGAGACGACTTGTTCGCACTGCGCAAAGAGATAACTATATCAAGCCGAAACTCAAAATGCCTTTCACTGTCGTCATGACGTTGGTGTTATTATAGAAATTCCTACGTGGGAGCCTCTTGAGATGGTGCAGCCTCTACGATGCCGTTAAAACTCGCCCACCGTAGGTGTGGCATCACACGATACAATCTTTGGCCCCTTATTTTGCACTATCCAAGACTATTTTCGACCTTGTAATGGCAGGTATGGTATAAGGGAGCACGTGCACATCGCCAAGGATCTGATCAGTGACCGCTAACTTGAAAATTTCTTGGAAATCATTTCGCCTTTCAATGAAAATTCGAAGAAAAATAACCAACCACGTCGAGGATTTGATAAAGACTCATGCTGACGTTGATCTGAGTTGGCTTCAGATGATTTACCTTAAAAATTACAATTTCTCGGTCGAATTCCGGATCATTAACTTCATATGACTTTAGGAGGGTACAGCATATCCTGTTTAGCTCCCGCAATCCTTTGCTTACTTTTTATCACTTCACTACAACCGAGTCCGAGCACGTTCTGTGTGAATTTGTCCGTGTGTCTGCCATTAGAATCACAACTCTCATTGTTCAATACTCTGAACCTTTGAATTGATAGGGAATAAAAAAGGCGGGGGACAGAATTAGGCTGCTTTAATTTCGATTGATATTGACTGGCTGATATTGGTGACGATTTATATGTAGTGAGATTGGGCGAGTATACATAAGCTATCAACTCTGCTAACTCGCCCTTGCTTTCGTTTACTGCAACTGTTGCTTTTTATTAGCGCCGAGCCTGATGTGCACAGAGACTCCTTAAATCGAGTCGGTGAATTTCAGTGCGAGATTGGCCATTACGAGGAGTTTATTCTTTTCATTTCCCTTGCTCAAGTGGATGCGTGCTTAGAGAAACAGAACAATTTTCGATCGGTGTCCAGTGGATCCTTCTAGAAATAACTAATAAATCAAAAAGAAGAGCAGACAGGGCTATTGAAGTGAAGCAAAAAGGGAAAATGGAAAAAAGTGTAATGAAGAAGAGGAGGAATTAAGTCATGCGTGAGATTTCTAGATTCTGGGCAACATTCAAGGCACGGTTACCTCTAATAAACGTTATAGAGGTAACCGTGCCTCGGGATGAGAAAGATCAATGCTCTGTTCACATGAATTCACTTCAGATTGCTTTCAGGCTGATTAAAAATTACAATTTGGTTCTTTCAATACTAGTCCTGGTTCTTTTAACACTAACACTATATATACATCACCTCCAAGAATTCCGAATTCGTGTTTAACCGAAATTCTCCTACCCGAGGATGGACGTGTTTTTCATAGTAACTCTCGTCTAGCAGATCGTCCACCAGTCGACGTTGATCATTCATGAATGCGCCAGCATTCAGGTTCTCGAAGAACTTCACACGTTCTTCCGCCAGTTGAGCAAGAAATGTCCGATTCAAAGTCGTCGCATTACCATTTTCTATAATACCGGCTAGTACACCAATAATACACAGACAAAAGTGATGGATGCACTGGCTAGGAGTTGTAACCGTTAGGATATCACCCATGGCGACTGGAATTTTCACTTCTCTAATGAAATTTTCATTATAAGTCCATATATAGGGTCAAAAATGGCGTATAATACTGTGGTATGGTTAAGGAAATTGGCCTGAAAAGCCTGGATGCCCACCCAAGCTCCTTCGCAAGTGAACGTGATATTCTTCGTTAAGTCCGTTGTTGAGCTCAGAGCTATGTTGCCGATTCTCATCATACCATCTCTTGTAGCTATAGGTGGACGTCGACAAGCTAAACACCGAAGGTTGTCGAGTTTGAATCGAATATTCGATTCGAATTAGCCACTTCGCCGACCATTTCAGCTCGACTCACCTAATTTGTTTTCCGAATTTCTCTAAACATTCCGTGTATGTCAGCGTCAACAGAATTATGATAACCATGACCAACTAGAGACAATTGTTACATAGAAGACTCCTAAATACACTACTGTTAAAATAATAAGAAAAAGGAGTAGTAGCGGGAAATGAAGACGAGCAAATGCAATAAGTATCAACAAATACATTGAAATGTAGTGTTGTTATGACGACTGAAACTGCACGGTGCCCGGAGAGGAAAAGTACAGGTTCGAGTCCCGTCCGATACTGGAGCTTTGCCCACAAATCGTCAACCTTGTGAGACTTTCGCATTGCGTACTGCGGCGAAATAACAGCAGTTAACAAAAACATCAAGTCAAAAGGCTTGGCTCATTTAGTTTGAAATGGCATATTCGCTTTTCTGCGTTGCGTACTCAACCATGAATTACAACAAAATTCATGGGCTTCAAAGAAAAAAAAAGAAAAAAGTTTCCGATTGAGGGTAAGTACGTGTGAGGATTCTGGCAAAATTGGAAGAGTTTGGAACATGTAAAGTAATTTCTGCAACAAATCATGATCATCCTCTCGCCGTAATCATTCAAAGCTGTAAAAACAATTGCAGACATCAGGGTAAGTAAGGGTGGGAAAAGCTAGGGGAAAAGCCACATTAGTTTGTAAAAACATCACTATTAAAAAAGCATAGGGACCATATAACAGTGGAACTCTACGCAGGAAACTTTTTGGAAGGATTGCTGGATATAGAAGGCTCTCGACAGATTGAGATGGATTAGTTTACCGAAATAAACTACCAAAATACTTCAAGAAAAATGACAGACATGAAAATTCTGTCGTACTAGGCCTAGTCTGAGTGCATGGTTTGGTTTCTTCTCCGAATCTGCACCTTCAACTAGCAATACATAAACCTACAAGCGACATTTTCCAAAGAAGTATAAAGATATTTGTAGAGCAACGTCATGCATAGCAAGCTTTACTCATATAGAAAACAAGGTTTCGAAGGAAGTGCAGCGAAGCGAGCCAAAAGCAAATTCTCTATGAAAAAAATGGCTTGGGTTACGCCCGAACAAGTCACGTTTTCAACCTCGGGCAATCGAAATCGAGCTGAGTAGGCCGATATATACATTTAACAATGATAAAATCAGCGGTAAGCGGATACATTGACTCCCGTCTGATATGTACCTCATCACCCCTCATAAGCTGTTACCACATCTTTCCGCCAGCCATCGCGACGCTGCAAAAAGCTCAATTCAAACCTTACAAGGGAGGACAGTTTGTATCGTTCTACTCCTGAGAAATGGGTGTTTGGAAACCAACTTGTTATAAGTTCTTTGTAGGGCTCTCCTCATGTATGTAATCGGAAGATGGCGAGGCTTGGTGCATGGCTTACACCCAAAGATGATCAAAGGAGGAAGTCACAGGAAAATCTATCAGTATGAGGTTGGTCGAACTGGAGGATCTCGTCAGAAGCAACATAATCTGAAAAGCTCTGCTTACACCAGACCTGAAATGTTTTGACCTTCTGGGACGCCTTTCTCTCTTGTCTCCCTTCCTATTTGATCGATTTTTCACAAACCTACTCACCGATCTCGTGAATGATATTTCCTCTGCATTTTTCTGCAGATTGAAAGTGTGAGGTACAGCATGATCGCCCACTTCTTAAAATTAGTTACAAAATTTACGAAAATACTACTACCACGTCCCAAAAACGTTTGCCAGCTTCGTGAATCCCTTTGTGACAGTCTTTGAAACAATTATTCTTGGTTCATTCGTACAACGAATTATGTAGAATCTTGGAATAGTTGACGACGCTAATCGGCGACAGAATTATGGCAGAACGAAGGCATCATCGGTCACGAGAAAAGCAGAATCTTGTAGCTGGAGAACCAGTTTACAGTCAATCAGGTCAAACAAAAATAAAAAGTTTGAAAAGAAAGCCTCTGAGTGGTCGGGGATAGTGTGCCCAAGTTTCCTTTCTATGTGTTCACTCTGTACACATACCATACACGTACTCATGCAATTAGTGAATTAACGTAAACTGTCCGATGAAATATATAATATCTCTACTGCTCTATACATAAAAGGGAGGCGTGGTCTATCCTAGGGATGACCTGAAATAGCCCAAATATATTTCTTTCTCTCCGACTCATAAAAATGCATAAACGTAAAGGAGGACTCGCGATGAGACCGAGTATAGATTGAATGAATATCAAACTTTTTATATAGCCAGAGTAGATGGTGATTCGACATTCGAGCCAGGTAGGTTGTGAATTTA
This sequence comes from Haemonchus placei, assembly GCA_900617895.1. Lineage (NCBI taxonomy): Eukaryota > Metazoa > Nematoda > Chromadorea > Rhabditida > Trichostrongylidae > Haemonchus > Haemonchus placei. The sequence continues at coordinate 44,773 of UZAF01016704.1, forward strand.
AAAGTGGTGGTTCGACAATGATTGACACCGTCGGGAACATTTCTGAAGGAGTACCGCGAGACATGTAAAAACTACGTCTTTCCAAAAAATGCATAAAATTGAGTTTGAGCCGTTCTCGGAAGGGAAGGAAACTTCGGCCACGATCTCTCCGACCTCATAAATTATAACTCTTTCATATCTCCCTTGTTAAGATCTCGAAAAGTGAGGGAACCTATAAGGAAAGAGTGCAGCAGCGCGTTACTCTTCCCTTATTAGACAGCTCGTTTAGGCTGGACAGTTCTACAATAAAATGAATGGTTAGGATTTTGACGTTAGTCAACTCTTTTTTTGAGGTGCGTCCCAGTTCCACTTCCAGTCAGAATAGTAGTGGTGTTTTAAGTGCGTACGTGGCCCAATCAACGACTTGTGGTGGCCAGATGATATACATTGGTATGCAGAAGTTGGAAACGGAAGTAGCTTCCGGTTGCTGTACCTCTGCCAGATAACGAGGCTCGATGAAATTTATATGTACCGTCCTAGAGAGGACGTTTACGGTATTGCACTCTTGAATAGAACGACTAGATATGGCCTCTTTACTCAAAGATGCCGATTACCTACAGTCGCGAATTATCATGGTACTTTAAAAGAAGTAACGCGCTTCCTCATCGGGTGATCACCACGGACAGCAATGAATACTCCGCAACACTATCCACGAAGGTGATCATTAGTTTTTGNGGTATGCAGAAGTTGGAAACGGAAGTAGCTTCCGGTTGCTGTACCTCTGCCAAATAACAAGGCTCGATGAAATCATATGTACCGTCCTAGAGAGGACGTTTACGGTATTGCACTCTTGAATAGAACGACTAGATATGGCCTCTTTACTCAAAGATACCGATTACCTACAGTCGCGAATTATCATGGTACTTTAAAAGAAGTGATGCGCTTCCTCATCGGGTGATCACCACGGACAGCAATGAATACTCCGCAACACTATCCACGAAGGTGATCATTAGTTTTTGCGGTGGACCATTCCATTCCTCTCAGGCACTCAACAATTACTAGACAGCTATAAATACTCTGCAATATACTCTGGTCGACTAGGGACGACTACATCAAGTTGTGACCGCCACAGTGTGCAGCAGGCATGTGACAGGGTCAGTGGGCACACTAAAGTGGCACAGCGAGTGCAAGACGGTGGATTTTTTTCTCGATGATCGCTGCATTATGTTCCCTTGCCCCTCGCGCATCCACGAGACCGTTCGGGGTGGTCCCAGGAGCATAGCGAATGGATTGATGAGGAATAAAGCCGAGTGTTCCTTCCGGATGACAGAAGATCCAGTCTAACCAGTGATCTGGATACATCCTCATTTGGGTAGAGGTGGGTCTAGCCGTTATGGTATGGAGAATCTTTATGTTGCATGGCCGTACTGACCTCCAGTTTTTTGAGCGTGATATGCTCACCAGTCAGCTTCACCAGACGAGGTACCCCTTCCCAATGTGCGCCTTTCCATGGCTTTAATGTGCCCTGATTTCATTGTTATGGATTACAACTCACTACCGGATCGAATAGCACAGGGGAAGAAGGTCATGAAACAAGAAGATATCTTCTAAATGTAGGGGTCTAATCGTCCTCCCAACCTAAATCCCATTAAACACATGTGGGCGCACTGAGTAGACGCATTGCGTCACGTCCAAATGCGCCAGTGGTCAGCCAGTAATTGTTGAAGGCGCTGATAGAGGAATGGAATGCTCTACCGCAGGAACTCATGATCACCTTCGCGGGTCGTGTTGCAGAATGTTTATGTCTGTTGAGGCAGAATACCAGAGGTTCCTAACGCCCTTTATGCCGGTGAAACAACGCTGTGAGCTACACTTGTCATGGTTCGACCTTCTTCAGTTTACCAACGATCCCTCCCCGTGTGAAGTCATCCAGACGCTGCCCACGGGCATGTCGTATTGAAAAATACCGACACAGCACCTTGTAGCTACTCGTTGATTGTAAAAATCCTTATTTCATACCCATCAACTGCTAGATTTGTGGAAATCCAGTTCCTGTGCATGACTGCTATATGACTAGCAATACGCTCCCACACTATCATTTCCTCCCAATCGTTAATGTCTTACGATACTTTATTCATCTCGTCACTAAGTTCAGCTCGCCAGTGCTTAAGTCAGTGCTTTTTGTCCTCCCAGATGTGTCTTAATGAACACTAGAGGAACCGAAGACTTAGTTGGTCTGAGCGAGTATCTATCCAAAATTCCATCTTCGGACGAGCGTGTGGAATAGTGCGCCACTTATAGGTACAGAACATCCACCCTCCAATCCTTCTAAAAAAGGTAATCTTAGAAGAATGTTTTGCATTCTCTACCCATCGTTTGTAACTTGTTGGATTGGATTCCTTCTCACCCCATTTCTAGAAACAGTTAACAACGAACTGGTGAGGGCCAATCAAAAAGAATCGAACTCTGGTCGCATGTTTTCATGGATGAGTTAACCCGGAGACGACGAGTTTTGATGAGGTTTGGCAGATCAATGTTCTTCTAGAGAGGAGGAGAGAACTTAGCAGCATCAGATACAAAGAACAAGAAACAAATGTATCGACGCTGCTAGCGAAAACCACGAACAAAAAGAAATGGAATTAAGAAATGATAGGAATCTCTACATCGATTAGCTTGTATAGCTCATATAATGGCTTTTGAGGGACGAATCGGTGCTTAGGACAACTATCTCCTTTACCCATACATAGAGCTCAGGATAGGGACTGAATAGGGATCAGAGAAGTGAAAATTTTGCCTATATAATTGAAATACAATACTGATAGCCTTCAAGTTGCGACACAGTAACGTCGCCTATACCGTAGCCCCATTACTGTGAAGGCGACCATTCATAGTTTGAGCTTTTCTTCAAACCCCAACTTATAATGATTCATTGCTTGACTCATTCTCCGACAACGGTAAGGACATCTGTGGTCCGTGGTTCTTCTCGAATATTCGGCAGGCTTTCTTCATTTGTTAAAATTTGGGTCCCTTCACAGATTCGATAGCTGTCGAGCAAGCATTTGATTCTAGATAAACTGGATTATGTAGTGAGAAATGGGAGCTCTTCTGGGCAGGACTATTCACTATGTCACTATGAACTACAGTCTGATGAGACTGAAGTTGCGACCCAGTAGCGTCACCTACGCACTAACCCCACTACTGCTTTATTCATCATTTGGCAAATTCATCGCTTCAGATGATTGCAACATTGGTGATGTTCTTGAAACCCCTATGCATAATGATTCATTGCTCAACTCATTCTCTGACAACGGTTAGGACATCTGTGAGCTAGGATTTCTCTCGAATATTTGACAGGATTTCATCACATGTAAAAAGTTCGGTCCCTTCACAAGTCCGATGGCTCTTGTCCAAAGATTTGATGCTGTACAAACTAGAATAATGAGGAATGATAGCCCTTCAGGACGGAAAGTAAACAATCACAGAGAGGCTCAAAGAATGTGTCAATGATCTTTGGAAGATCCTCTAAAACTCGAAAACGAATTGATTGGGACTCTTGTGAAAAGTTTTGCCCTTTATTTTCAGGCTTTCGAACCCTCATGAGAATCATTGATCTAGGTCATTTAGTAGACCGGGAATGGCCAACTGGATGGGCTCGAAATCTGTCAAGGAATGAATTTTAACACCAAGCAACAGAGCAAGTGCAACTGAATAGCCTCGAGTGAAATTTCTCTTTACATCTTGCTACCCCTTTTAATCTTACTAGTACGGAGTCAAAAATAAAGTTGAAAAATCAGTTTCCATTTGGGGGAGGAACTTGGTAGAATCAATGAAGGCCATTTTAGTAGAGGCCTGAATCCGCTTAAGCTCGAGATCCTCATCTCGTCTGGCTACTACACTTCAAATGGAAAGCCACTTCCAGGGATTGAAGTTAAAGTAACTTATTAGAGATAAGAAAGTCTATCGATGAAGGCTCATATCTCAGAATGCTCATGTGACTATGATGTTTCTACAAGTAGAATAAGTGGAATTTGCGCATCACTGTTGCAAACAATTGCATAAAAAACTGCATGTTGTGAGTAACACAGATAGTATCCGCTTTGTTTCTCTAGAACTAAATCTACTCCAAAAAACTATTCATGTGAATATTTATATTATTATTATCCTTTCCTCACTATATATAAAGCGCTCACGTCTGTCTGTCTGTCTGTTTGTTTGTTTGCACGGAAATTCATAACTCCTGTTCCCATATACCTAGAACGTTCAAATTTGGTAGAAGCACAGGCGGCAGGATGGGAACACTTATGGTGGCTGACCGGACCGAACTCCACCCACAGGGAGCAGGATTTGCGCGAATTAAATTTTGGTGCGCGAAAATCATAACTCCCGTCTCCGTGGACCTATAGCGTTCAAATTTGGTAAGATTACAGGAGGCAGGATGGGAACATTTATGGCGGGTGGCAGGACCGGACCGCGTCCACAGGTTGCGGAGTTTGCGAAAAAATTGTCAATTCAGCCCTAGGGCGTTCAAACGTGGCAGGAGTGTAGGCGGCAGGATGGGGAACACTTATAGTAGGTGGATCCAACCACCAATTATATCCTAGCGCCTTTATTGTTTACGATCTAGCTTTGGCTCTTTGATATGTTTCATTCTACAAGAAGGGCAAGTGCATTGATAGGGACTGATTATGAAATTTGGCTCACTTCTTGCTTACGACCGCTCCCTAGCGAAGTTTGCGATTCACTGAAGGGTCAGTTCCTCGGTTTCTCTCTGCTTCGATATCATTCATGGCAAAACTTATCCGACCGCTAATAATCTGGAAGCCTCTATCAATGATATATTCTTAGAGAAAAAGATTCTTTGATAACAGCCAGCTATTTTTGCCGTCTGCTTCTTCTTGAGGAACAAAGAGTCACTAGGCCTTTTTTCAAGAGACTTTGCTCACAAAGATGATGAGCCATCCAATTGTTACTGTAAGCGAATCATTAAAGTAGCCTCTATGTCGAGTGCTGTTTCGACTACATAATCGCAGCACTGCGTATCCAGATCAGTTGATTAGTTAATGTGACGCGCGTTAGCGTGCATAGCCCATCTGGTTAATAGTAATATAATATTATTTAAGGCATATTCATGTAAATTCAAAAGTGTTACATGTAAAAAGTCTACTGCAATATCTCATCAAGCATGAAGTTTTGCAGCGTCTGAAAACAAACCAAGTTCACTTGTATGCTGAGAAACTCTTTGCAGGACCCTGAGACGCCACAGAATTACCGTTAGGGATAGCACAAGAACATTGAAGAATCCTAGAACACCATCGCAAAACCGTTGACTACACAGCTCCCAAAATGATCTTCTAGATGTTTTCAGAAGTTTGCAATATGGTTTTGCCAATATAAGACAGTCTAGACTAGCATTGATCATCATTTTGTAGTTCATTCCAGAAGGCATAGGCAAACAAATATTGACTAACAATAAGGCTCAAAATTGGAAAAGTTTCCACGCCAACTCAAAAGTATTGAAATCCAGCCGTTGAAGCTTTTCCTGTGCACGGCATGAGATTAACTTTCCCCTAAATGGACGAACGGAATGAGCTAATAAAAAGCTGAGCGCAAGTCATTAAAGGGCAAGAGCAAAGCGATCCAGTTTTCGCGTACTCCATCTGGTGTAATTGTTTCTTAGGACGATGTAATAAGCTCAACCCGAGAGTGTTGTTCTCCTCTCTTACTTCCTGTCTCTGAAGCGCGGAAAACTTTCATGGCAGTCCTCCATCGTTGCCTTACAAAGGAAGGAAAAGAAAAAAAATTTAAAAGTTACTCTGCTAAGGCCTGCGCAGATCGATTGCCAGAGGGTAGTTTGATCAGCCATGAAGTCGAATACTAGTTTGACTGTTTGCTGATTCCTATCTGAGTAACACCGGAGTAAAGGCTTTTTATTGCTCCCATAAGGTACAAGGAGAAGTTAAGATTGACTGCGGACCATCGCCAGAGAAATGTCTTACAAAGCAAGAACTCAATTTCCGGCTCGTTTTTTCGCATTTTTTTGGGCTGAAGAGGCTGAAAAAGGTTATGGATGTCATCTAANCGCGCGTTAGCGTGCATAGCCCATCTGGTTAATAGTAATATAATATTATTTAAGGCATATTCATGTAAATTCA
>UZAF01016704.1:51608-63177 GCA_900617895.1 Haemonchus placei
AAAATGTGCTCTGATCAATCATGAGTCAAAGATCACTGAAAATCGCACAAATTGCAAGCACCTTGAATTTTCAACTTCAATTGAGCTTAAATCTCGTTGTTTGCCATTGCAATCCCTCCATAGACAAATGAACTACACTGTATCTTGGCTTGTTCTCAAAGCTGCGCATATCATTTCAGCGAAAGTAGCCCTAAACAAAGCCTATTGGGGAGCCACTGCGGCCTTTTAGGGCATAAGCACGATCACCTGCTTTCTGGTCTAATAACATTAATAAAACACTCAATACCCATAAAGAGAATCTCTTGACACATTTACCCTGTGTTGGTGTGACCACGGTGCAAGCTCACGTCCTAGTCACAACCTGACCTACGTGCTCTGATCGTCGGTCCCCCCCACCCTCCCCACACCACTTCTGCAAAATTGGATCCGTGAGCAGAAGGTCATTTGCAAACGGGGCGAAGGCACAATTGCAACTAAACGAAAAATGTGCTACGGCCCCTTTCACAGCGACTGCAGCGAAATCTCCCTGGTCATAGAATTTTCTAAGATTTGATTTGATTAAGATTAAGATTAAGATTTTGCCTTTCTCAGTAATGTATCTAGGGCTGAATAATAAGTAATAATTCCCTCACATTACAAAAGGGGGAGATGTTGTTGAGTTTCTTTCCGTAAAAAAAATCAATGGCGGCAGACTGGGAGAGAAGTAACGGTACCACAAACAAGTACGTAAAAGATATGTAAAAGACCTTTACGGTCTTTATCCCAAAATGCCTTTCGAATAGGCCAAGCGGAAGAGAAAAGATTGTCAAGAAATAGAAGAGAAAAACTGACGGATGAGCACAGTTAGTACGCCTTGAGCGAATCATGTAGCGGACCTCTATGTGTGGCTCTCGGTAAACCTCAGCATTGTCATTGATAGCACTTAATAATTTAAACCCCAGAAACACCCTAATGACGGATTCGCTGAACGTTTGTCATTAAGGTATTTCCCGACCTTGTAAAGAATTGAATCCATTGGGTGGTATCATGAAATGAACCAGTTTCGTGATCGTTCCCCGCCTCGGTGTTTCAATAAGAATATTCGAGAAAATATTTCACCTTTTGCTCTTGTTTTCTCATAGGAACCTTATCCGTCAGCTCTCAAACTTCTTCAGTCTATCACAGAGCAGTGTATTCAAGGAAAGTTGAAGAAGAGGTGATCTGTAGGCGACAGAAGTAACACATTAGGATACCATGAGCTTAAAAAATATTAACCCTAAAATTGTTAGCGATGGCCAAATATGACCAAAAAAGAGGTTCCCTCGTATAGGGCTGTCGCAATGTTTCAAATTCTACTGAAATTTCGATATTCATCAAGTGTACATTACATAAGGAAGGTTGGGATTGAAAGGAAGTGATAGGAAACGTTATACGATAAGTCGAACTAGCTTGACTAACATTAATGAGAGCGACTGAGGCATTTGTGTGATGATTCTGTTACGAAAAATGCTATTCTCACAATTTTTTCAGCTCACACTAGAATTTGCTTGTGCATCAGAAGCATCCGACCAGAAAGAGGTCTCGTATATTGTGGTTGGCAGCGACCACGGAATATTAGGTATTCTCCATGAATGAGTGGGCTTCAAACGTGTTTATGCGTCCACACACACTCACACCTGCTCTGCCGCTCAAGCACTACTGCAATCAGACAAAAAGAATAGTTGTTTTCCGAGGGCCATAGGGATGATCATGAAGCTTCGCCTTGGAAAATCTTGAGAGAACTCAATATAAAGACGAAGTTGTGTCAGGAGGAACACTCAGAAACAAACTAAATTGTCAATTGTCGTGTGGGCGGGTCTTGCCTGTTCCCTCAGATTGGAATTACCCCGCCCTCCTAACTGAGGGGCAACACGATTACATAATTCATCAAGCGCGCCGTCGATTTTGAACACAAATTTCCGGTGGTGGAGATGAATTCAGACGTGCAGTGCCGATTCGTTACGCCGACCCTGATAAATGAGAGAAGAAAAGGGAACGGAACCGGAACCGAATTGCTAGAAAGGTCTTCTGATGTGGTAGTAGGAGGAGTCTTGGCATACGAAATATAACGATTGTAACCTTGGATGGTGAGGATCAATTGGTCTGAGGTAGGACCCGTACGAGCTTCAATCCGAGGAAATTCTGCGTGTAGCCCTTATTCACTGCAGCTCTTGAAAATTCCTAGCAGTTGAGTACAGAGCTTAAGAATGTCCAGAAGCGCTGAAAATGTGGCAAACATTGCGCAAGCATACAACAACCTTTTGGGTCGCTAGAACCCAGCTTTATATGTGTTCGCGGATTGAACTCCCGTTTCTCTGGCAGTGATTGGTTGGTAGTCCCTGCCGGAGAAACAGAGGGAGAGATCCAAGAAATCGATCAACTATGAAAAAGTATTATGAAGGTCCCCTACAAGCAATTTATAATCCGCTTTTAGAAGTCGTCTGATGTTAATTTACTTGAAAACGTTATGTTAGAAAAGTCGTAAAATTACCAGCGCTCAGGCTTCCGCTCTCCCTCAGCTAACTCTTGTAGAACAGTTTTTTTTTCGGAAAAGAAAAACAAGTCACAAAGCTAACGACAAGAAGTTTTAGAGGTACTTCTTTATAGTTATTAAGTAACACCAGTTTCTTTCTCGAATGAAAAGCCGTAAGTGCTCTCTTAAAAACGATGTCATAGAAATCTAAAAGTGTCTAAAGTCTTTGAAGAAGGCAGCACAGCTTCGATAGCAAAAGAATTAATGAATGGAAAAGATGCGCGACTAATCAAAGTAGTAGCCACTTTTTAATCTATCTCAGAAAAAAAAACGCTTTGTTCCCCCCTTAACCCATTGGCCTTCCCCTTCCACAAAGCAATCAAAGCTTCATTTCTATCGAGGTTGCTCATTCTCTCTCGTCATCGTTTCACCTCGGTGAACATATGGTGGACCCCCTCAATCAGCTGTGCCGCTCGTAGCAACTCCTCAGAGGAGCTCATCCGGAATTCTAAAAATCAATCATTAGTAGAACTCTTCCTTAGTGAAGACTCCAACATCTTCCCTTGCTGCTAATTCCATTCTTTTTCGTTCAAATAGAAGATACATATTTGTTCAGAATCCTTTGGAAGATGCCCCTGCCCCTCAAGGAACACCTGTTTGTGATAAAACTGGGGGGGGGATAGACTTAAGCGGGATAGTCGCTTTTTCATACTCTCAAAAGGAAGTAGCTCTACATGGCGAGTAAAAAAGGCTGAGAAGTGGTGTGCTGCTTGACCATTTCCAACCCACTACCGACCACCCTTAGAGTCGGAACACATTCTGTGTACAGTTATTGCATCGCAAAGCTGGGCCTTAATCAAGGACTCGCATCAAAAACGTTCATAAATAGATTTATAGGACGGTCTAGAGCAAAGCGAAGGTTCAAAAAGACAAATGTCTCACACCATCGTAAGTTCCTAATGAATTGCGACAGCAAACACTGGGGCTTGACTATTAGAGAAACTCTCTTTCTAGTCAGATCGTTTGTGTCCTTGCGAACCGAAAAAAAAATACCCAGTAAACTCACATGGTTTTCGAATTATGGACAAAACTTCTGTCTTGGACGAAACCAGAACCCGTACTCCTGCTATTCGGGCACCGCGCTCTTAACCCTTACACCACCGGGACCGCGCTTTTTGACACTTGGATAAATTTAGTTACTTCTTCTGACTGTTGGATGACAAAGCACAAAAGCAATATTATTCGAGCTTGAAGCCACATTTGCAGAACTTATACGACATTAACGACTTTAAGACGTCTGAACTATCGCGTACCAGGCAGACTTCCGCTTCTAGCAATACCGATGGAGCGTCTACGTTCCCACAGGCGATCGTTCTCGATTAAGATCAACGTCTGAGGAATGAAATGATAAAAGCCCCAATGTTGACAGCTATTCTTCTACGATGGGTCCAAGCATTCGACATCCTTGTTAAAGCCTATTAGTAGCGCTTGAACCTGGTGTTCGGCCTGATATAGTCAATGATTTACGAATACCGTCCGATACACAAGTTGGCGCTCTTACTATTTCAGACGAATTGGTACAAATGAGTAACAGTGGGAAGTAGGTTTGTTTGATCGGTGCGGGTAATGACTAGGAATTTCAAAACCGAAAAATGAGTTTGGTGGTTACTTTTCCAGGTTAGCCTACGACTACTGCACGATGTGGGTGACCTTTATCGATTTAGCAAAAGGAAAACATAGACATGGTTACACGAAATGAAGGCCACGAATTGGAACGCTATCCTTTCCTCACTACCCTGTCGTGTCGATAAAAAGCAATGACAACGAAGTGAAGTAAAAGACTTAGAACAGTTGATAACCACTGGGCAGAATCGTCCAACGGAAAGATCGAAATCCTACAAACCCCTTCGATAGCGAATGAGGCACTCCAATACATTTGAACCTAGCAAAGCTTGCTTTCAGGCGAAGGTACTTAGCTCTCAGCTTCCATCATAGACAAAAACCCTACGCCTTTATTCTTATTCTTAGCAATAAATATCATAACGTGAGAAAGACTGACTGTTTTCCACAAAACAGGGCCCACCACAGTGCAAGTCCCCGAAACTGACATAAATCTTGAGAATCGTTCCAACCGTAGGAATCACAGTCGACTCTATACACCTTCATCATACAAGAACACGAAAGCTCAATGATCCTTTTGTGTCAGCCTTTTGATCGAGCAATGGGATAGTTGAGCTGAGAGCTCCTCATTACTCGATTTACAAATAAATAAAACTTCAGCAATGTATTGCTTAACGTCACAGGCGAGAGCATCTTTATTCCGCACGTTTCGATGCTATGAGGTTGCGCATCTGACCCAGCATAGCCAGCTCTTTCTTTTTTCGTTCTTCTTGAGAAAATCCTGATAACAAACGCTTCTCTTCGGCGGTCAAGACCTAAGAAAAATATGATATCCAAGATGGTAACTTATGAATAGAATGGAAGGGCTACAATGCCGCCGCAGACTGATTACCTGATTCTCTTTACGTAATCGAGTTGCCTCCATTGCCTTGTGCCGAGTACCGCTCATCACGTATCCAACTTTTTCGAATTCACTAATCTCCGCCGATGAGAGCCCAATTTCGCCTAGAAAATGAACCACATCAAAGAAATCGTCGAAGCATGCAAATACATCGATCGCCATTCGAGAACTTCATAGACATCTTAAGTATGAAGTGAAACAATTCCGAGAAAGAGAACGAGTGTGACAAGAAATGGAACGAAACCACAAAGTAATACAAGAAGCTTCACATACCTCTTCTTGGAATACGTTCCCCTCTCGCTGCATATGCAGCCATCGCTGCTGCTTCTCCCTTCAGCATATCCTTACCATAGCTGCAATAGGAATAGTCATCAAAATAAGATTCTCAGGAGATTATTTTAATAAGAAGTAGATGAAAGAAATAAAACCTTGAATACAAAAAAATCACTCCAATTGCTCAGAAACCATGAAACAAAACATCAAGTCAAAACAAATTATAATGACGACCATCTTTTTAAAATATTGCACTTTTGAAGTTGGTCAACGAACGAAGAATACACCACAGGTAATGTACTCCTTCGAAAAAAACATTTTTAAAACTGCAAAGTCAGAGGATCTTGGGCACTTCAAGCCGTTCCTGGTCAAGAAGAAGTTTGCCAATTTTGGAAACGTTAAAAATGCAGCGCTCGAAGTCTCAGATTAAAGTCCTCTTTCTAGGCCAAAACAGCCGACTGGCCCTCACTGGATAAATGCCAAAAATGAAATGGTATTTATATACATAGTTTATTGAGTAAAAATTTGTTAAAGAATACAAAACGTGTACCCGGCTGACTCAATCGATGCATTAATATATTTCCCTGAATAGTGTGTGAACTTGTATGAATAGGTATTCAGGTGCCTACGCAGACGTGCCTATGCCTGCGTTCGTCTGCCACGGTGACCTTCAAATCAACTGTTTCCAGTTCCCTCCCTTCATCCATATAACGTTTAAAGGCACAGTTGCTCACGATAAAAAAANAAAAAAATTGCGAGAGTTCACGCTAGCATGAACCTGAGACCCAAAGAATAGCAACAGGGTAGCTTGAGGATCGAAAAGTGGCCTGGATAAGACGTAATAAGGGCCTCAAAACGACATAGCCGAATCACGCACCTATAGGCGGACGTGTTCTCACGTCGTTGTAGGAGTTGTAGAGGTTGCACGATTCGCGAGAAACGCTATAAACGATCTCACACGCAGCGGCTTCCGTTGCGTGATTTGGGCATTTTGCGCATTTATTGTGGACTTTGTAGGGAAACTCCTCACGTCACGACAAATTTCTTGTAGTGTTCCAAACTCGTGGTAGGAAAAGATAGAGCGAAGTGAAAATTCAATTGGTATCGTGTGCGTGATCCTAATCGTGGAATAAATTTGAGCCTTTGAAAAGGAAAATTAGGTTGAAATGCTCGATTACCGAGTGAGCTATTCATTTTGAAAACTGAAAATACAAAACATGTAGTCATGAGGTTTTCCTTTCTTTATTGCCATGAGCGTTTTTTCATTTGGAAATTCGAAGGGCATAACAATTCTGACAAACTAACCGATGCAAAGGTTACAAGAGAGGAAAACTTCACAACTACATATTAATTCCTTCATCAGAAAAGTAACCCACTTGGCCTTAATAGAAGCTCCTATTTGACTTCTCGCTTGTAAGTGTTCGGGCAGTGCAGGTCCTGGCATTTCCTGCTCCTCTCGAGCTTCCCTTTCTGCTTGCTCCACTCTCATGTCGTGCGTGACTTCCACCCACTCATCGCTATCGTCATCATCATCGCTGTTCTTCTTGGCCTTCTACAAGTACAGGAGGGAACACTAAGACGACTCATACAATAAAAGAAAAGAAAGAAAAAGAGAAAAACCTTCTTCTTCGCCTTCTTCTCTTTCTTCTTTGCTTTCTTGGCCTTTTTCTCCTTCTTTGCTTTCTTGCCCTTCTTTTTCTCCTTTTTACTCTTGGATGGAGAATCCTCATCAATATCAGAATTAATGATCATGGAAGAATCTGAGGAAGGGGGCAGAGTGTTAGGAAACTTAAACTCAATCAGTGCAATCATGCTACCTTTCATTACATCTGCTCGCCTCTTCTTTTCCTCCAACTTTTTCTCTTGATTGCGAGACTTTTTCAGGTTCTCCATTTCTTGTTCGATCCTTTTTGTTTCCTCACTCTCCATGTAACTGGAATTTCAAAGAATAAAAGGACAAAAATCTTATGAAACATAATGTTGGGTCTCGCCGGATTAACACCGGGCTCTCCTCCTTCTCGTGTCAAAATTGACCCGCTGTCTGCATTCCCTCAAATTCGGAAGCCCTGGTCCAAGAGAACAAGAGCTACTAATTCCCAGTGAAACATACACACACAACACACCGACACCCTTCGTGCGCGCCCACCTCGCCATGAGCGAAGTCCTGTTCAAGTAAAGTGTGTATGGGTAAGATGGTTCATGCCCCACTTATACCAGTGCTTTAACTCAAAGTACGTTCATCCAACGCACACTACTCCCCCTCCATTCCCACCACAACACCCGCGGGGGGATCCTTTCAGACACTTTCTACCCAATTCTTAACGATTTTCATGACTGCCCCGATCCCCTGTGGGGCGGAGTNTATTCCCACCCTCGCTGTACCCTTACCAAATTTGAACGCTATGTGTGCACGGAAACAGGAATCATGGATTACTCCTAAAGTACTAATTGTTGGCTTGCCACAACGCCCCTGAGGGTGCGTCCGGTTCTGCCCACACCCCCCACCGTGTTCCCATCCTGCGCTTGTACCCCACCAAATTTGAACTCTCTGGTTTTTGAGAAACTGAAGTTATGAATTCCTCTTAAAGGTAATTTTTTGCGCAAATTCCGCCCGCAATGGATGGAGTTGAGTTCTACCACCTGCTGTCTGTATTCCGCAAATTTGAACGATCTAGGTCTACAGGAACAAGAGATATAATTTAAATTTTCGGTCGGACCCACACATATACACACAGACAAACCAACAGACACACTTAGTGCGTTATATGTGTGCTAGTGCCTTATATGTATATAGTAGAAAGGAATGTGGCTTGAAATGAAAAGGGTATTCTAATATAGATGAAAACACGATAAACAAGAAAATAGAAGACGAGCATTCGTACGCTTGATAAGCTTCTTCGATCTGACGCTGATCGGGAGATTGTCCCCAAACTTCCGGTGCGCCTCGCTCCAGTATATTCAAACGATGCTGACGACGTCTTCAAAGACCATTACAAATTCAGAATAGGAAAACCAGTTGCCAGACACCCAAAAATATACCTGTTGAAATAAGCAATTCTCGGATCCACACGTGGGCTTCTTGAGCGCGACCTCGAGATTGATCTTTGCCTTGTATTACGTCTCCTTGGAGATGTCGAACCAGAACGATTTCTAGAAACCCTTTATAAGCAGCTGAAATTTCCTAACATACGAAAAATTCACCTTTCTCTGAAGTGCTCTCGACGTGGGCTACACCTTCGATCCTGTTTACGAGGGGGTGAACGACTGATTCTTCCATTCCTGAAAACTTATAACTCGTAAGAAACGAAAAGCTTTCTTATAAATTCAACCAAAAACTGAAGCAGCGAAGTTGAGATAGGCAAATTCGGTGAGGTGGAGAATTTTGCATTGCTTCGTTATGCGACGATTTATAGCTTTCTGAATTTGCAGGCTGTCGCTTGACTGCGCTATTCACAGTTGCATTTCCTTTGAAACACATGGGCTCAGCGAGCCAAGGAAACTTTGGAAAAGATGACGGATAAGTGGAGTGTGCAATATCCTACTATTTAGAACGCGCTATGTGTACCTATTGCTTTGTCGATGATGAGTTGTGTCTGAGTGCGCCGGTATACGTCGTTGTGTATACGTGTGCGTGTGTGTTTGCGTCTGCGCGTGTGCATGTGTGGGAAGGTATTTGTATGTGTATGTGTATGTGTATGTGTATGTGTATGTGTGTATGTATGTATGTATGTATGTATGTATGTATGTATGTATGTATGTATATGTATGTATGTATGTATGTATGTATGTATGTATGTATGTATGTTTGTTTGTTTGTTTGTTTGTGTGTGTTTGAATTCCGTGAATTCGTGACTCCTGCCTCCGAGGACCTTGAGCGTTCAAAATTGGTGAGGTAGCAGAACTGAGCTCAACGCAGGGAACGGGCGCATGTGAGATGGGTGTTTGACTGAGTTCAGAAATCCTGTTTCTGTGGACCTTGCGCGTTCAAACTTGCTAGACGGAAGGCCGCAGGATGGGAGCATTTGACAGTGTATGGTTAGATCTGTTCCACCCACGGCTCTGTAGGCCGAGAGCATCGAATTTGGAAGGAATACAGGCGGCAGGATGAGAACACGGAGGGTGGTAGTAAGTGACTGAGCTAAACTCCCCTAAATGGATGGTCAGGCGGAGCGAAAGTGAAATGAGCTTTGCTTCAGAAAAAAAAAACGCAGTCAAGGCGGAATCATTCGGGAACTGAACCAAGTCAGTAAACGCATATGACTTAGGTTGGACTATAGGCACAGGCACGCAGGAGGTGTTTGGGAGTGTCTGTTGAAAATCACAGTCCCTGTTCTCCTGAGCCCAGAGCGTCCGAATTCAGAACGGTAAGAGGTGAAGACCGACTTCAACACAAAAAGGAGGAGAAAACCCGATTTGCATGATATTTCCGAATCTGTCTTTGAGACCTAATGGGGTCACGCCATATAAATTGCGTCGAGAGTCATTATGTGAAGTTTGAATTCAAATAACTCATGGAGTTTCGCAAAAAAATCCAGTGTGTGTTCAGTGCTACATAGGTTTTTATGACGCGCTGTATAGAAACGTCAGCACGAGCAGCAATCCATACCTTGAAAGTGATCTTCTCCTCACTGGAGACCGAAACCTTCTTGGTGGTGATTGCTCGCGTCTTCTTCGAGGCGCTCGCTCACGAGATGGGGATCGACTTGATTCAGAATGTGACTTACTGGAAAAGTAAACAGAAATTTCCAGTATTTATACAGCAAAAGTGTAAATGTAAACAAATGAAAATAAAACAAATGTAGATAACGAACAAATAAATGTAAACCAAAACAGTTAAATCTAATGGAAAGGATAGTACCTTCGCCTTCTATGTTTTTGGCCTCTCCTTGGAGAACGAGACGACGACCTGTTGGGAGGGCTCCGAGACCTCGATCTGAATACGGTTTCTAAGCCCCCTGTGAAAAAGGAGCTCACAGTCAATGATCATTCGTAATACTAGAAGAAGTTACCTGGCACGAATTTCTCCACGTCGTCGTCTAGGGGGAGGGGAACATGAGCTGAGCGATCTGCTTCGTGACCTGAATACCCTAACCTCTACGATATGTTCGTATTAGTCTGTTCTTAGTTCTGAGAAACCATAGGGAGCGAACAGTATGAGGACGTCCAATAACTCAATTAAATGGATTTGCTTCTGGACCTGGATCACGACGCGAATCTTTGAGCGGATTAAAATTTAATAGAAATTGTGTTAATTGGGGAATGACGTGGAGCTACTTCCCTCAATTACGGGATCTTCACAAGAAATTTCACTCATCTGGAATCAGTAGAGCGGTGTCCCAGAAAAAACAGGGTTTTTTCAGTTTCGTTAACGGCCACATTAACTGCTTTTGTCATTCGTTTTGCGGAAATACGCAGCCGGTCATAACGATTACTTCCGTACTGTTATCACTCCAGATAACTTTAAACTCGGAATGCGCCGTGAAGTTATCATCCTGCATAGAATTGCAGTCAAAAGTAGACTCAGCCTTTTTAACTGGGTGGTCGGTGGATGGACACTCAAATCTTTCGCATGACTAGCTCAGCAGAGCGTATGAAGAGGGAAGGGAAAACATAACATAACGCAACAGTTGCGAAAGCTTTTCACTGATTTGAAATAGATTCTCGATTAACAGGCAAAAATTCATCGCTAGCAGTAAGAAAGAAGACCCGAAAGATATTTACGCACTGATTACAAAGAAAGACAAAATTCAAGGACTCTTGTGAATCCATCAGACAATAATAACTTACCGTTTTCGATAGCGGAAGGGAGGACTCCTGCTATTGCTCCTAGAGCGCTTATCACTCCCATCTGAAGAGGTGCTCGATTCCGCAACACTTGAAGGCATCTGAATGAAAGATGGCAGAAACGGAATCTGTGATTTCATTTTTCATCTCGGTAGAGCAGATATCCAATAGGAAATAAACAGGCAGGCACGGTAAACAAATCAAACGGTCGAAACATCACAAAAACCTAATTAGAAATCGAATACTTGGCACCATTGAAACGCCATGAACTGTCAAAGTCTCATAGTGAGAAAAACAAAGCTATACTTCGAAATCTTTACCTCGTATATTGAGAAAATTTTCATAAACTAGATGAAGACGCTATTTGTAAATACGGGAGCCGGTCGGTTGGCGCGATGGGCGGAGTCGCCCCGCCTCAAATGGGCCTCAGAAGGAGCGCGCACATCTCAGATCGCGTAATCTTCTGCTCTCCTCTCCTCTATAGATGATCGAATGGGCTT
>UZAF01016705.1:24094-67838 GCA_900617895.1 Haemonchus placei
TTGCCGCTCAATTCGCCGCGCGCACCCTCGGACGCACGTTCGTACCGTCCCCACTTCAGGTGAAGCCTTTGAAGCTGGTCAACTTCTCTCGAGGGATGCTACCTTACATTCGGATTAATTCAGAATATTATTGGTGCCTGTATGCGTATGTAGCCTACGCAATGTCTTCCGATTGCCAGTCGACGTAGAAGTGAGAGCTTTTATCTCCCGAGACGAGTTTGACATCAGTTATCAGGATCCGGAGAGATGGAAGGTCTGAACTGACTGCGTGGGTACCGGTCCTGGATCAGACCACCTGACCAAGTGTGTGATGATGCGCAGTTCGGTACCGAACCATGCAGTTCTTCTGGCGGCAGGAAATAGTTAACTAGGAATCCTAAAGTGAAAAAAGAAAGTATTTGGAAACCGACTCCGACTGTAAGGTCCATGGGGGTTTTTCGAAGGGAGAGAAGCTCAGAGAATCGGGTCTTGTGTGGGCAACCGGAAATCGATGTTGAATATAAGAACTGGAAGGTTTCCTACCACGGTCTTTAGGAAGCAATGTAGGATTTCGACTAAGCATCCTATACTCAAAGTCATCCCAAATGAGCGAGAGAAATGATAAGTGAGAGACGTAGTTCAACCGAGGAAAACAAAAGGGCGAGCCTATGACGAGAGGCGACAAAGTTCAACGGGTCGTAAAGCAGGAAATGGAAATACTCAAGCTTCGAAACAGAGCTTAGTAGCCCATGCAAATGTTTGCCGAGGCCAAATAATACGTAAATGGATGCCCTTATGAGAAGCAAGGATATCGGAAGACAGGCAAGTCATCTTCGCTGTGAACGGGACCCTCAAACAAGTCATCCAAGGCATAGGGTAACAAGGACTGCAATGGGCGGGCGGTTAAGGAAGCCGGTCCATGTCAAACGAAGGTGGTATGCACAGTTCAACAAGATCCGGAAGGAAGTATTTCTGGGGAAGACACGGGGCAACACCTGGTCCAATCAGGCTCTGAATCGACGAATATGTTCAACTAGGCTGAAGGAATGTGAGAGTTACAGAAGAGGGTAAGTCGGACCAGGCCATATCCCATGCATCGGGAGGATTTGTAAACCTGTGTACATACTGTGCTCACCCTTACGGAAAGGAAAAGGAAACTGCGAAAGGAAAACATCGATTGGCTGAAACGATAGCATCATATTATTAGCTACATTAAGAGAGGAGGACATAATGAAGGCACAAGCAGAGGATATTGAACTTCGCATACTGGGAAACTGTAGAGCAACCACTTGAAGCAACGCTAGGGAGATTTTTCTCAATATGAATGAGTAGAGCGGCTTTCTGAGCAGAAATTTCATAACGGATACCATCTACATCCTTGGGACCGCAATGGGAAAAAGCTGAGAAGGGCGTCGACATCGCTGCCTAGCCTTCGTCTGCCTAGTGAAGACGTTGGCCAGTCTGTCACGACCGCTGCATGCTCTCAGGTCATCACGTTGTCATTCAGAAGAAAATCCTAAGGTTTCCAGCCCGAAGATGCATCAGCTTTCAGGTCTACAGGTCTCTTATCTGGTCCTGGTAGCACGGTGCGTGCCCGTAAAGCATAAGTACGACGGGTTCGAGTCCCGTCCGAGGTCGAAGTTTTGCCCACAAATCGCCATCCTTGTGAGATTTTCGCATTGTGTGCTGCGGCGATATAACAGCAGTTAACAAAACAAAACATCTATTCTCATTGTTAGTACTGTCATATGGGGGGAAGCCCAGATTTGCTTCCGAGCGTGGGCGTAAATGGGCGTGCCTGTGTGAGCATATACGCTTTTACATTCTAACTTTCTACATTGCACTGAACCTTCACAGTGCGGAAACGAGGGCAGGTTCGACTGCAAAAGGGAATACAACCAATTAGTTTTAGTTTTTAAAGTTCGAGTATGGGTGTCTTCATGCGAGAAATGACTACAATTGAAGCTCACAGCATGCCCTCAGAGTTGAACTTTACTGCAATGATGATCGATCAGCTGGAAGTAGTAGAACGTACCCGACAAATTCGTTCCTAACAATTAAGTATCTCCTTTGCAATAACATGCACTATTCAGTTCGATGAAGACGAGCCATTTGAGTACAACAACTTACGCGTGGCTTGCTACAATCCATCACAAAATATGGATACCGTAGTTGTAGGAGGTTGTTCGGGCATTGAAGCGGGAGTCAGGATAGTAAATAGTTGGCACATACCGAAATCATTCAGGATGCGGGAATGTTTCAGATATCGTACCTTGAAAAGGGTTCGTAGGGAAAGAAAGGGGCTGCAGAGGGTGATAGATAAGGACAGAAGGGGGACAGATACCGATGGAGAGGTAGAAGACGAACGGACGGGCAGGCGGACAGATAGACAGACAGACAGACAGACAGACAGACAGACAGACAGACAGACAGACAGACAGACAGACAGACAGACAGACAGACAGATAGACAACAGACAGACAGGCAGACAGACAGACAGACAGATAGATAGACAGACAGACAGACAGACAGACACACAGAAAGATAGGCAGACAAACAGGCGGACACAGCAAACACTACGAACACTACGAACAGAGAGACTGGCAGACAGGAAGGGTTTGGTAGAACTATGTAGTGTAACCGTATAACTAGTAAAACTGGTGGTTAGTAATCAATCAACAACACTGGACGAGATTATATGGTCAACCATCACGAAAAAGGTTGGTGTCGTTCCAGTGTAACATTGTATTCTCCCGTCATACATGGGAAAGTTCAATTGCTTCGAATTAAGAGGTCGTCGGTTCCTCGAAATGAACGCGACGGTTGAAAGATGAGAATTTCTGGTGTTCCTCAATCCTGTTTCTGGGATGCCCTCTCGCTTTTGACTACCTCTCAGAGTGGAGGCGTTTTGAATGCGTATGTGGCCTATACAATAAGTTGAAGTGGCGAGCCGAGGTATGACTAGGTGGTTTTACCCTCCCAAGCGAATCTTCTGGCACATGGGAACCCCAGTAGGTACCGATCCGGATTCGATCCTCCTGCGTGGATAAGTGGGACTTTTGTCACCTCACCACCTCCGCTCGTGAGATGAATGGTCAAAAAAATGAATGTGGTTATTAGAGTGTTAAAAGAAAAGCTACCTGAGGGTGGCTCGCAGGAATGATATCACCTACCTGTGGATCTTTCCTCACTCCCGAGTTCTGTTGGATACTTCATGCGAACTTTCGTCTTAAACCGCCCTTTTTACCAGATTTGCACTTTCGTTAGTGATTTTCTGGAAAATTGGTTGACCTAAAGGTCCGCTAATGGGCGTTAATTAAAGTCTCGCTTCTATGCGTTCAGTTTGCCAAAGTCATTATGTACGAGAAACGTCCGTGAATCATTTCTGATTCTAGAAGAAGAGATTGAAGACGCATCACCAATAAGGATCCTCTGGAAAGGTTACTGCTCTAGAAAAGGCGGTCGAAAAACGCCCTCCCTTACATGGCATTAGATCGAACAGTGGATAGTATTAGGTTTGATTGGGAGTAAAGGCCGATCAGAATTTACTTACTGTGTGAGCTAACTGACTACCTATACTTCTACAGTTTTATGATGGATGTTGAAGCTATGGCCAGGTCTGAGTGGGTTAGGCAATGATGACACTGAAAAGGTCATGCAGACAGCTCTTATGAAGCTGGATTTCGAAGAATAGTGTGCGCGATGGTCTAGACACTTTATCAGAACTCCACAGAATCGACCCATAAGGGAAGCGATGGAATTCGAGGTTCAAGGATGGCCATCTCTGGGAGCCCCAAACAGGACGTGGCAGGATCTCATCAAGAAAAACGTGACCGAAATTAAAGAAGTGGCTCAAGAAGGAGAGGCCGATCGAAAAAAGTGAAAATCGAAACGGCCAACAAAAACAGCGGCCCTACAACTGTAGGGAGTCACTGAACGAACAGAAGTCGAAGCGGTCCAGCTTGGGCGGTTGGTCACCGAACCGATGGGCTTTTCACTTCGGTCTTTGGTCTTTTTACTATGGAAAAATGAGCGAGGGAGTGAAAGGGAGCTAGCTGATCACTGAGGCATATCCTCATCAAAGGGAATGCATACACTAAACGCATGCGCATTCATCCCATTCCCTTCCACCCCTTTGGTGGGCAGGACTGATAAAGAGGAGGGGCTTATGTCGGATATGGCGTCGGGTGTGAGCAATTCCGCTCGCATAATACCTCTGCCTTTAATAGGCATGGGCGATCAGATATCCTCTTAGGCAATGTAGGTTTCAAGAAAATAAGGCGAACAGTAACCAGGAAGTGATTTCTCTCGTGGTACGGCCTGACCTTCTCACAAATCCAACTCATTCTCACAAAATTATGCCTTGTTGAATCAAAATCCAAGTCCAATAATCCAAAAACATCGTGAATCCTCCTTAATTCCAGTCATACTTATTTATCCATAGATTCAGGTAAGATGTGGACGGGAGACGGGCGTTAGGAACGATTTTGGGTAATCGATTTGCCGNGCGATCATCATTTTATGCATAATTCTACTATTAGTACTTTTGTTTTTGTATTTCTTACCTACTGCTGCATCCTGCTACATTCCTTCGCGCGCGACGCCCCTCTTACCGCGACGCGACCATTTCGTTCCTAACGCACCACACCCGATGTGGACCAGTGGAAGCTACCATGGCGATGAATATTATTGACATCGTACTCACTAACAGCTCATTATTATAACTCGAATAGATAAGTAAGAATTTGAATATAAAGTGGTTATAAATGACGTTGTTTGTTTTTTAGAAGGTAATATCTCAGAAGCCTTGTTGTCGAGGGCTTCATGTCCGTCAGTATAACAGATTAAGAGGAATATGACCTTAGTCGAAGGGAATGGGTTTCAAGGTTATGATTTTCTTTTGTAGGATGTAATAACGCCTTTAGTACATAGTATTTGATCTCAACTAAGAGTCTTGGTTGGTGCTCGAACGAACGAGTTACCCAAACAATCGGATAGTAGGGTAGCCGGTTAGTCAGAGCATTTATTGCCCCAAATAGTTATGCTTTTAATCCACCAACACGAATACGATAGAATATGACCAACTGTTTTTCCTCCTTTCCCTCTTCAATTTTTTCAGAATACGCCGTGCTTTTATGTATGCTTGGGAGTCATTCAGAACAAGTGCCACTAATCAACTACAATGTTTTCAGTGAGAGCTGATGTCAGATATCGAAAAGACTTCTTGTCGAACTGCATTTCAAGAGAATAGGCTTTCCGAAGAAATTGAAAAGAGCTCAAAAAATTTAGTCTGCACTTGTTTGTTCATAACGTCAAGCTATTTTAAGTTGCAAATTGGCCTGTTCCACCCAAAAACAACCAACTGAAAAAGAACAAAAAGTAGGGCAATTGAGCAATGCCCTTATAGGTAAAGTACTTTCGATACTATAGGGCGTGAGCATGTATTCACGTCTAAGCTTTTGGAAAATCGGACTTGGATACGGTCACAGCTGACGCTTTCAGTGAGAATATCCAATTTTCTATCTAGAAAAGGGAGTTCCTGGGCATAAATCATGTACTAGATATTTGATTATGCTTACCAACAAGTACTCTCTGGAGCAGCGACACTTCGAATTCGGGTACCTAATCCTTGATTAACCTCTGGAGAACGCCATGCATTTGGTTCCAGTTCGAAAAGGTAGAGGTGATTGGAAGAAGTGAAAGTGAGTGCGTGAAGCTAAGTAGAATTGCCGATACGCTTCATTTGGATCTATGAATGGTCTCGTAAAAGGACTGACTCAACACTATCAGGGCCGACGTCATGATATTTGCATGTGATGACTTCGCTCAGCTTCTGAACACAATGACATTTCGATGACTCTATGATGCTGAGCTATAAAGCATAAAATGATCTGATGATCCGAATAATCCGATGCAACGGGCTTAGGCAAAGATGATTCAAAGTTATTTCTGGAGGTGTTTGTTGACGAATCATGATTGCTAGATTTTCCTGTGTACACAAAATTATGGTTAAGGAGATGTCGACATCTGTTTTTCTTTTGTAATATAAGGAATTGGCGTGCGTTACTTGTGGATGAAATAGTGATAATATATTTTAATTATTGAGAAAATGCACTGACAACGCTTCGAATTGATGCCAGAAATCGGAGCAGAACCATTACCCAGTTCTGGTAATGGACAGAACGTTAGAACTTGACTAGCCCTTTCGGGGTGTATGGTAAGACCTTCAGTCAAATCAGTCAATCTCGGAGTACTTTGCCAGCAGAGCATGGAAAGTATTAGACGAAAGTGTGGGGAAGAAAGGCATTGTTGCTCAGAAAGGGTGTCAGTCCAGGCTTCAAACCCTAAAACCCACGGGCACTAGAAGGGCTACTACTGTAGAGAGATGGGCAAGAAATGCCTTTGTATCTACTCAACCCCCGCCTATCACCTGGACCCACAATTTAATATTTCTGACAAAAAAAGCGGAGACGTGAGCTTCAATTACAAAATGAACAGAAGCCGCAAGATGACGCCCAAAGCTGACTGACAATTTGAGGAGATCTCCGGCGTTGGCGAATGATGATGACGTGCTCTATCAACTTAGCAAGGGTGCAGGGTGGAGCTTGCTAAATTTGCCAAGCTGGAGCCTTCCCCCCACCCCCCACGCATTTTTTTTTGCTCATCTCGATTAGATTAGCAATGATTCTAGCGAGCTGATTTTTAGCAAGTTGCATACTAAAAATAGTGCAGCAGCAAAAACTACCAAAAATAGGGATAGATGGCCGAGTCGGAGCGTTCGTGAGAATTCCAAACTTATGGTATATACACAATTTGTGGGTATTGTTGGCAAAAGCTAAGAATAGTAATACTTATCTTGCTCTGGATTTTCTCAATTTCACTTCGTCTCACCCTTTACAACCCTAAGTTAAATTCAGTCTCTGAGAGTATTTACAGCCTCAAAATAACTCTCGATGGCAGGCTGACCAGTTCTGAGGTGCCGGTGCCCAAAGTCCCTGAGTTCTTGAAAAAAATGTGGCTGCCAGAGACTTCCTTGAATCCATTATTTTTGGAAGTTCTTGCTGCTTTCTGAATGCTGGGAAGAGAAGAAAGAACATTTACTCGGAGCGGATGCGATAATGACGTTCAGAAGCCCAAGGGACCAAGGCATCATCTAAGAATTCGTTCCCTTCTACCGGAAGGTACGGATTTTTAAAGGATGCCATGGTTCAGGATTCAAAAATTTTCGGCCCTGGTTTGGTCCCGTGTGGAGCACCAGACATATCAAACCTCATGGATCTCATACGCACGATTATCGACTACATGCTTCCAACTATTTTCTCAGAATGGTTTTCATTAAAAATTCCTCTCCTACGAAACCCGGGAAGTGGGGTAGTACAAAACGAATAGCGCCCAACTTTTTCATCAGTAACACTGCAATTTCGTGTTAAGGTCAAGGAGAATCCCATTTTGTGCAAAGGTGCACTCCAAGGGTTCTTCACGTTGGTAAGCCTTCGATATTTGGGTAGAAAGGATTTGAACTTGAAGAGCTGTTGTTGGCACGTGTCCAGACAAGGGCGACAAAAATGGCATAAATATTCTAAACAATGATCAGCATAGTGAATTGTGGTAAAGGTAAATTATGGCTCACTGATGTTGGGACTTACGTACTTCCCCTTTATGTTTTCCCCGTTCGATCAAACAGCAGTTACCGAGTGTTTGCAGCACAATAAACAAATCCCGTTGGTTGCACAAACCCTCACAACTAACCGTCCAAAAATGCTCTTTCGGGAATTCACGCAACACAGTTCTCTACCCGAGTATCTGACTGAGTTGTTAGCCTTCTGGGCAGACGAAAGGAGTGAAAAATAACAAAAGGTTCATCCAGAATTAACCATAGTTGTTCTACTACATACTGCTACGTGGACGTGGTATGACTGTTTGCGGGGAGCACCGTTTGTGGCACAAAAGTAGCCTAACTTTTTCTTTTCTCAAAAAAGTTCCCCAGCTTAATTGATGCCCTGCCATGTTTTAAGTGGGATATTACCATTACTCTTGCGCTAAGAAACGTGACAGTATGGGCCTAGTTCACTAAAAGTTGGTTGCAGAGTTTCTGCCCTCCCAGATGGCATTGATAACTTCTTTGTTTCATTACTAGGGAAATTCGAGNTCATCTCAGAAGCAAAACCGAAATTGGCTTACTAGAGTCGTGGTTAGATTCGACTTGTCTCTTCATTCCAACCGAACCAGAGCCTTTCAATCTCAGAGTCATAATTCATCTTTATGAAGTTCATGGCTCTATCTCAGAGGGCTCATTGCAAGGCTCACTGACGCTGGAAACATTTTGTGCTGGATGTTGCTCAATTCGAACAATGATCTGCCAGGATGAAAAAGCAATTTTACCCAATGTGGCTCGAGAAGGTAAGCCATGGGTTTCTACTGTTTGCTTTCGAGCGCTCTTTAATCGGCTCTGAAATCGCTAGCCTTCAGCCCCACAAAGCTAACAACTCAACCAGATACTCGAATCAAGAAGGGTGATGCTCGAATTACTAGCACTCTATCCTCTACTCTTGGGTAAGGGGACCAAAGAATGTGATCGAGCCAATTGACTTTCTTGGACTAAAGGCACGGCACAAACACAAACATAAACAGGGTCTAAACAAGGCAGCTATATACTAATAACTTGGCATTTCGATAACAATTTACATACCTATTTATATTCTCTAAGTAGAAAATCAGGAATTGGAAAAGGCTCTTTTCATGTAGGACACAAGATAACACCATTAGTGAAACAAGTAAGTAGATAAATACTTTAATAAATGAGGCTGTTAGTGATCAACAGCGTTTTTATTACACGAGCTTCATTCAATACCTACATAGAATCGCAGGGCATCTGAATAAGTGAATGTTGAGGTACGACGAATAACATGGGCTGGTCTCATTGACCTTTGTCTGGGCCATATTTAGAATTTCACAGACTAGACAAGTACAGAATGATTACTCAGAGTAGTTTTTATTACCTGTCTTTCATTGCTGGGTAGAAGCTTTTGCTGGTATAGGCAAGGTAGCCGCTTGGATTGCCATATTGTCGATTACCACTTAGGCTAGGTAAAAATATCAAGCGGAATGCTTTGCTGGTGCCTTATTTGAATACTATTCGGAAAATATTCTTGAAAACTATGCATAAGAAAGAGTTAGGAAGCCCCGACGTAATTGATGGTTGCTGACTAAGGAGCTACCTATCTATTTGTCTCTGTAGCCGTTGCCCACTCCCCTCAGATGGATCTTTCTTCTTCAAGGCGCTACTGAAGGAGGTGCTGAGGTCATAAGGTTCTTGAGTAGGCATCCCTAGTAGGGCCTATTTTTAAAAGTGTATGCACCAGAAGCAGATGAGTTGAGGTTTCAAAATGAAATGGTAGTGACGATAGCAATAAGCAGATAGCCAGATAGAAACTGCCGGAAATGAAGGGTAAAGGGTAACATCTTAGGCTTTAATCGTTCCCATTTAAGATATCCTACTACTCCCACGCACTGCACTTCCGTTTAAAATCGTAGTAGCGTACACAGTTCGTATAAGATCTATATAGGGACATTTTTAATTGATGTCAACTCAGTGGTTCTAAACTCGCAAGGGGATCTGGTTATCGAAATCGGAAGGATGGAAGCTTGGTTGACTCGATACAAGGTTCGATCCCCAGGTCATGCTTGTGAGATAGCACGTCACTGAAATAGAATGCTCCCCTTCAAATTATTCATTCCTCAATATTCGATGGGGTGTGGGGAAGTGGGAGAAGCGTTGGACGAGTTATTTGGATGAGTACTTGGCCTATACAATGGCCTGCAGGGACCATCCGATGAAATGATTCAGTACTTTTATACTATTAGCTATAATTTCAAATCATCCTTTTGTAAAAGCAAAAATCTTCCCAGAAACTCTGCGTCCCTAACTTTCCACCGTCTGTTTCAATGTAAAATTGCTTCTGGGGACCCATTCCCACTCCTCCACTCCCTCCCACTTTCAGGCCTTCGTGAACGTTGGTTCAAGCAGCCAAATGTTGCGATGTTGTCTGGCTCACAAGCGCAATTTTGAGCGTGAACACATCAGTTTACGACACAGATAAATTCGTAATCGAATACGTCCCTGTTGGCAAATGAATTGAACGACGTGTGACTGACAGAGCGGAAGTTAACAGCACCGAATACGAACAATAATAGTAACAACAATTACAACTGAAGCATATCACAACTCGTCCACCAGATGACCTTGGTTAGAGTCGCCCCGAGGATGGGTGGGTTCTGTCTAGCAGAAGATGCCGGTGATAGAAGCAAGTGGAGACATCATTCAAGGTCTCTATCTGGCTGAATACACACTAGTGCAAGACTTGCGCCCCTGTCCATGCATGTGTGGTGGTACTGCACCTGCCACTACATCACATATGCCTGTAGAAACTAATCCTTTTCAAAATAGACCATTACATCCCTAATACCGTCTACGTTATCATCCCCTCGCCCAACCTTAGGAATAGGAGCACTTAGTTCCGAATAGGCCTTATATGTACTTAGAGATTTTTGCGGATTTTCTCACTGTCTCCGCGATTAGTGAACAACTTGGTATCAACCCTACCGGCCTAGAAGCACATGGAATTATTGCAAACTGCGCCTTCGCATTCACTGCTGGATCATCAAGATGAACAGTAGCTTGAGAGATTCTGAACTAGATTCTGATTCTGGCTATGCATTTACAGTTTAGATACATACTTTGGATGTATTCGACCAATAATTGATGTAATTTTTTCTCTAATCGGAAATAGCAGGTAAGGGATTACTCATCAATGAAGAGTGCGGGCAAAAGGATAAAATAGGAAAAACAAATTGGAGATAGAGAAATTATCTGGAGAGACAGTCGCTTGTTTGTTGCTTGGAAAGTTTGGTAGAAACAACGTCATGGGATAGGATTTCAAGAAAAATCATAGTTCTTCTTTTCAGTCAGATTGCTGACCTAAGTGAAGCGAACTATGAGAAGTGTTCGCTGCTGTGTAGTTGCTCCCACACAGTCTCACTCTCCTTTTGAAGCTACAAGGTGTTGGACCATATCTACACAGCATTCGTGAAGGCGAAACGACACTCTTTTTATGAACTGGTCAAAGAGGACTTCAGCATGTTTTCATATTTAATGTGTTCATGGCAGTTTTCCATGCTTTCTCGGACATCATAAATTTAATCATTCCATGAAGATCGCAGACAGTGTTCAGGGGTAAAAAGAATAGCATGGCACCTTGGCTATTATAATTGGCAGTCATTGACGGACGAAATGATTTTTGACTAAATGACTATGAGAAAAAATGAATTTTACGATATTCACTTCCCACAAAAATTCAGATGACTAGCTACCGTTCACAGAATTCGAAAGCTGCTGATGAACTCACAATCAGATGCTAGCCAAAGATAGGATAGATACCTAAGCGAGTGAGTCTTCTGAAAGCACTTCAGATGAGAGTTTGAGAATTTTCATTAAAAAATGATGTACTGAGTAGTTGAAGAGGAGCATGAATGAATCTGGAGGATCGAAGTGAAGTCACACTATAGTGGGAACTCCGCCCTATCGTGGTCATCCTGCTTCCCTATCCCCGCCCTTTTGAATAGATGTCTGATGAAATTGGGTTCAATGTTACTACATGAGGGCAAAAAGCTTCTTAGGCTTCTCCCACTTATTTTGAAGAATGAGCCGTGCATCCAGCCTTTATTTCGAGCCCTGACAAAAATTGGAATGGCCTCGGCATATACAATAATATCGTGCCTTCAATGATCTGAACAAATGTTCAAGTCAGTTATTACATTTTCTGTGATGCAAGACTGGCGACCATGATTCAACCTTAAGGAGAAAGAGTTCATCAGAGTTCTCATCATGAGCGAACAGGACCTGAAAATGCGGGCCGTATCTGATCTCAGACACAAAACTGTTTTCAACACATCAGGTGATGCCGCTCACAAACTCTTCCGCTGTTTGTATCCCTTGGTTGTCAAAATCGAGCTCTTCTCTGAAAACTTCGTTGAATTGCAGAAAACAGGGCTTCTTGAAGAGTATGCCCCACACCTACTAGTTATGAAAGCTCAAGACTTGATCAGGCCGAAAAACAACTTTCTACAAACAATTTCAGCATTGATGCCTATTGTCCTATGCCTGCCACCTTCACATCTGTTCACCCTTTTCATGATAACTTTTGGAAAAATATCTTCAGAGGTATTAATGGTATTGATTTTCCAGTGATCGACAGTAACCAGACCTTAAAAGAGAGAAGTAGTACTTTTAGGTTACGATACTAAAGTTATAACTTCAAGTTACGATCAAAAAAGCTCCTCTCAACAGTATAATTACATAATAGTGTGCTGGAGGCGTGATTGCCATTCCAGTCAGCTCTATTTGGAGAACGAAATTTTATTGTTAAATGGCCCGTCAACGTTCCCGTTATGGTCTCTTGAGCTAAGCGGAGTTCAAATATTTAGAAGAAGATTTGATTCGATGTGTTCTCAGAGTGGATGAGTGGAAGTGATCAGCAGACGACCGCGGGTGTGGTGCAGTAGGAACGAACTTGTCGCGTCGCGGCGAGAGCGACGTCGTGCGCGAAGGAATGTAGCAGGGTGTAGGGCCAAGAAGGAAATACAGGAACAGAAGAACTAACAGTAGGATCATGCCAAAAGCAATAATCGAGTAGCGATTGAGCTAGATGAGGAACGCTAGAGCTGTTATAATGAGGCAAATGGTCCGCGACAGCCGCGTGCGGCGGATCGATTACCCAAAACCGTTCCTACTGTCCGTCTCCCGACGACCGCTCGGCGACATGTCCAACGACTGTCAAAAGTCACAATCTTCGCTGCAGGTTAACTCACTCATCGGGTGTTTGTGTGTTTGTATAGTATGGTAGTTGTACTATCAGTTACGAGGGTAAAGAAAGGAAGATCAAGGTTCAGCCAAGTAATAAACTCGGAAATCAGGAAGAGACTGGGAGAATTGTTGGCCAAGACCCAAGAGACCGTACAGTACATTTGACGGGTTGAAAGTGATTAAGTGAAGCCATGTGTTACTGATTCGATTTGTCGAATTCCGAGAAGTAATTGTTATTGTTATGGAACTGCGATGTCGATGCGGAAGGAAAACGTCAGAGATCCTTCGTGAGATTGCATCCGGTCATCTGTCGAGGCTAATTTTTGGATACGCTCGCTTTATATTTCTGAATCTGATATGAAGTGAAAATCGAGCCCAAACCAGCACTTATGTGTAATGCCGATTTTTTATTCAGAGTTGGCTAAATGGAGGCCATATATAGAAAAAACTCGCACTTAATGAGCACATTTCTTTTGAAAAAATTTAAGCAATAAAAAATCAGCAGAAGCAAAATCATTTTCTAAATTCGGGTTTTGATTCATCACAAAATATACTGAAATACTTTTTCATATTAATATTTTCGCGATTTGTCCTATCAATTGATTTGAACGGCTCTTTAACTCAAAGTGGCCATTCAGCTAAGTACGACCATGGAATTCTCGGGTACCTGATCCAGAAATATCAGTTACTTTGAAAAACAGGTAGTTACCTCTATCACTTTTAAAAACAGTTAGTAACCGTTAATTTCCTTGAAAAATAGGCAGTTACCCTTGGAGGTCAATGCTTGAAGTACTTAGAAAATTACGCAATTACTTCGTTGTCAACTTAGTATGTATTAAGCCGAGATTACAACAATAGAGAGGTTGAGATTATATCCAAAAGCCAATTGACTGTTTGATAGGGAGTAATCAAAAAGTAGTAGGTGTAGTATTTGAAAACAAGAGATTCAAGACATCAAATCCATTTGGCCAGATGATCGCAGTAATACTTAACGTTCTCACAGATCGGCTCATGAGCAATCCCTAAGATATTTTTCAAACAGCAGCAGGGTGCATGGCGTACTCTGGATGCTTGGTTGCATCATTTTTCAGCTACAAATAATGAAAGCATAAAAAAGGGCTATTTTTGGGACGTCTGCGAGCTTTTTGCTGATAGACTGACTGACGTTGAAGAGTGATAGCTACATGCTAATTTTTAAAAATAATGCCCTTTTCTTTTCAATGATGGATAAGGGCGGAAATCGAAAGGGCCATTGCATGTGTCAGACAAATGTTCACTAGATGTCCGGAAATGATGTCGAATTCAATTCGGAGATCCCGTGAAGAATATGGATGCTAGGGGTTCATTTCAGGATCTCTCATAAGGAACCTACCATGCATACCGAATTTGGCATGACCGACCGCATATGGGAACATTTTTCGCCAAGCAACTCAGCACAGATAACAGTATTCAATTTGTATTAGTCACTGCAAAATCCCATATGGCTTTCCGGAAAACAGAAATCGGAAATGTAAAGGAACAGCAAAAATGCAATCAATTCCTGAAGGGATATCCTTCTGCAAAGTGTTGACGGAAATATTTTCGTGTTTATCCAAACAAACACAAACATCTCTATCACGTAAGCGAATGAAGGAACTAGCGGTGAGAACGATTCTGTTTTCTAAAGTTTTNCGATTTTCGAAATGTCGGCGAGCCTTGTTTCCGTCCGGGTTTCCCCGTCAGAAAAAAGGAAAGATATAGACCTACGAATGAACTACTCACATCTAAAAAGCATCAATTGAACAAGCGTAGACCCTGGTGAAACTTCTCCACGCTCACATGGTTGTTTGCTGGACTTGTCGACTCCACGTCAACCAATTTTCTAATCACCAGAGGGCCTCAAATTGGTGAGTGGCATGAGTTTGGAGTCAAAACATTGTCTTTGGTGCTGATTTGCTCTCAGTCATTGAATTGTGTGAGCATGTAAATATCATATGGAAGTAGACTGCATGGCGCATCCTGCAGAATTTTATGGGTCCGCTCTGTTAGAACGTTTGTCCCTCCGTCCCCTCCAGAACTCGATTCAATGACCGGATAGATGGTACACAGCTTTGGTCCTCTTGCTCGCTTCATACTAATCCTGATTGTATCCCGGCTCCTACAGCTGTAACGAAAAGCTTCAAAATGAAAAAATCCGTGGCTGCGCCATGCATATGCCTCTCTGCATACATATGTACAGTATATGCTACATACAGGGAGGGAACATAGTGCCACTTCTCATGTTTCTGGATAGTTTCGATACTTGTAAGTGGGAAAAGACTACAAGAAGTCGTCTGGCGTGTATTGGGTGCAAAGCCGGTGGGTGTCGCTTGGTCCAGGTGGGATAGGAGGAGCTGGTAATCAGTGACGTGGTATGCACCACATTCGGCTGGTGTCAGCTTCCCGGTATGCACCACATTTGGCTAGTGTCAGCTTCCTGGTATGCGCCACATTCAGCTGGTGCCACCTTCCCTTGAATGATATCATCTAGGTTGGAATAATTCCATAAAAAATGGAGTCTTGTATTCGAGCAGGCAACTTTTGCTGTCCACTTCACTGGACAACAATAGAACCCTTCTTTTTCATATTCTTTTTTTTCTGCCCTGTACTTTCCCATGAAATTGAGCCGACATTACTAAAATCCTATTCGGGAAAATTCTTGGGTGTGTTGGACAGCAAATTGTTTTTTCAATTCTCCCTGTCTTTCTCATCCTCAGCAAGTTTCATGCACCAATGACCCCGAGCAAGTGATATACGCCCGATTCGGCCGTCACTATTCGCTCAAATGATCGCGAACCGTAAAAAGCATAACCATTTCGAGGAACTAATCAAGAGTACGCAGCGGAACGATGAATGACGACGATGTTCGCCAAACCCATATGCGCTTTCCTGGAGGTTATGAAGGAACCAAGCCCACCGTGGGGATGATGTCATTGAAACACACTCACATAATCCACCAGTGTACAGATTGGGGTGCCCCTATATCATCGTGACGAACTTAAGGGAAGGTTCCAGTCTGTTGCAGTCTAGCTGTTTCTTCAGTTGTGTTCCTGATGACTACGAGGATGCAGAGGAAAGTAGCGCAGAGATAAGTGGTGTACTACTACAGACATGGTTTGGAGATAAACTCCTGTCGGGTCGGGTCGGGTAACCGACCGCTCCAGCCATGCTTTCCTCCCCTTCATTCGGTTAAGAACTCACCGACTCACCTGGAAGGATAAAAGCACTGGCTTGTACACTCACTGGACACTGGACCTCATTGCACATGCCACAAATGCGCTCAATCTTCAGTGCGATTTTCAATGGAAGTCGACTGAGGGGCACATCCCAGAAAAGGGGCCGACCAGCTTCAAAGATTTCAATTCTTCAAATGAAAATGCAAATTAGCCACATAACTCGTACACTCGGGCTTTGGCCGTTGCTCAACAAGCGCTACTCCAATACACTTGACACCGATCATCTACTCTGAGAGCACAGCTAAGTAAGTCCGATGAGTAAGCCTGTGCACCTGGTATTGACCGCCAGCTCTAAGCTCTGTGCTCTCAGAGGTTACCAGGTGCTTAATTCACTTTACAAAAGTGAAGGGCATATGGATAAAGCACGGAAATAAAATCTGTCTAAACGAAGCAGTAGAGAGGAACAAACAATGGCATGGAGAACCTTCATTGGAAGGGGGTTGAGATGGGGACGCGCATTGCAGAAGAAGAAGTAGAGAACAACAGCAGGACGAGGATGCGCTCTGGTTTCTTCTGCCACAAAAAGAAAAAAAGGTCGTTCAGTCACAATGAGCGCGACTTTAGCGCCTCCATTTTGGCACTATCCAGATCTCGAAAACCATCAAAATTTAGAGCAATGTGACGCTCTTGTGTTATTGAAAATTTCGATCACTGGGTTTTCAAAGGGACCGGAAGATTGAGCCCACTGGATGATAATTCAAGGCCATTGCTTCGGTATGGTCAATCATTTCGAATGGGAGTCATTATGTCCGGAATAAATGGGGTGGAATAGTGGAATGGGTTGGACGTTGCCTTGGAACTACGGGTCCAATTTGAATTATCAACTGAAAGAGCTTATGAAGAATTTTTTTGGAAAATCGAAAAAAAAATCACTCGACAAGGTATTGAACCTTGACTAACGCCAGCCTCCGTGGAGGAGGATAAAATAATTTTGCCTGCAGGTGAAATTGGAGGTTAATCAGTGAGCGCTCGTTGTTGTTCAATTGTGCAAGAATCTTGTTTACTTATTTTAGCTGACAACAGTTGAATTCGTGCAATAGAACGGCTGCAAATTTACAACCGAAGAACAGATGTCCCCTTCAGGCTTTGATCAATCCCGTCTGAGGGATGTGTCCCCGACGATTTCATTCAGGATCGTAGTGACGTATTGAACGCGTATGTGGCCTACTCACTGACTCGGCTAGTCCATGTACAAGCCAATGCTCTAATCCTCCCACACGAGTCTGGTCCCAGTTTACCGGACCCGGAGAGCTTATCGGCCTAGGAGGATATCATTCGAACAGGAGGATATCCGGACATTCGAACCCGTGATCATGAGTGTAGTTACAGTGCGCAACTTGCCACTACACCACCTTTTCCCGATGTCAATACACGATGTTCATTTGGTGAAAAAATTTTATCCTCTACAGTGCACTCAGTGAAATTATGTGGTAGCAAACTATGAAGGGTGAGTAGGATCTGGGTAGTATCTCTTTCTTTACCGACGCTTTCAGGGATTTTTCCCAGAGTGACAAAATTTTCTCCTGCTTAGCTTTGAGGTCAAATCGATATATCGATAGAGTAATTACTTAGCAAGCAATTTCAGTTGTTTTTCAGAGATATTTCTCTTCCATAAGTAATACCGATTATGTGTATATGGCTTTCACGCGGCAAACTTGAAGATGGAATGCCGGAAAATAGAAACCACTCACGCGGCAAACTTGAAGATGGAATGCCGGAAAATAGAAACCACCCAGTATCCACTGAGTTTCACAAATCTTGATCTCAGTGACTGGTGGAGGCAGAGGAGATTGTGTAGTAAAGGATTCTTCATAGGAATCGTGGCTTCCGAAAGACCTATTTTAGCAACAAGTTCGACCGCACGTGAAAAGAAGTTACCCAAAATCGAAGGAAAATCGATTATGGATTAATTGACTAGTAGAGGGTAAGAAAGGACTTTACAGATTCTGTGAGAACAAATCTCATCACAGCAACTACTCGAAAGTGTGAATCTTAGAGAACTTGCTGAAGTCTGCATTATTGAGGATGAAAATCGATATCAATCGATAATTGATTGAGATGAAACCAACACTTCTACTATTCTGTCATACTACGAGATTGTATGGTGAAGTTGTATTGATGGAAGGAATTCCATGTGACGAAATGAAACAATTCAAAGGCTTCAATGTCTAAAGATTGCCATTTTGGTACCAGATATTGATACATCGGCAAAAATTACACGGCAAAGCAAACAGACGTTGTCCAAGGATATTGTTCAGGAAATGCATGTGGCCTCTTATGCATATACATATCAAGAGCCAAATTTCAGCCGTAGGACGTCAACGGTTAGTTTTGTCTACGCCCTTATTGTCCGTCTTTCGAAACTAGCCAGACTCTATTCCGTCACTGATTCATGAAATCACCAGGTGCATTTGCAATTTTTGCACACCAAAGAACAAAAAGGAAGTTTTCAGCAAGCACGTCACTGACGACAAGAATAGCTGAAAGTTTTGACGGGAAGGGTTACGATAGAGTGGGAAGGGAAATGCGGTTGTTGAAATCATCGTTAACGTGATTCAGAGTCTGAGAAAACCACATGCATGGCTCCTCTTAGAAGGAGCTAACGAGCACGTATATCTACAAGTAAACTATAGTGTGAGTTTAACTCGTTTTCTGCAGTTTTTATATAAATGAGGTCTTTGATTATTATTCCCATCAAAACACCTTTATCGTCCAAAAAAATCTTTCAATTACCTCCCAATTCAATTTCAAAGCCAACACCGGATGAAAGGTCTGTTGAGGAGACATCCACGCTTGTTCAATTTTTCCATGTGAAGCAATTAATTTTGCTTTTCAAATGGAAAACAGCCTCAGTGACCTGATGAATTTTGAACGGGAAGTAACCCTGCAGTGGCGACGATTTCGGTGTCTCTAGGGGTTTTGTGCCTAATTGTTCTGGCCACTACGCTGACAAGCAACAATAACAACAAAATATGCTAGAGAATTTCCACTTAATCCGCTCTGAAGAGCTCACATAGGTCATGGGATTGGGTGTTTGGAATCACCTCCTGGATTTAATTGAAAAAGTTCCCTCATAAAAGGTTTAAATTTTTATGAGGTTTTTTCGATCCGCCAAAATTCATAGGAGAACTGCTAATAGTCGACAGTTGAAGTAGGCAATAATTATAATGATCATTTCAAGCTTTCATTTTTTTTTATAGCTGATCACAGGTCGCTTTTGTGTATTATTTGACATTTCCGTTCTAAGTCGGAAGGCATGGATCATGAATTTGGGGAATCTGTCTGATAAAGTAGTCCCTCTCGGGAATTCTCTACTTAAATAGGGTCCCTGGTTAGCATCGCACACACTCCGATCTCAGGTCAGAATAAATGGAGGAAGATTGAAACACAGGTAAAGGAAGTCAAATCAGTTGCCGTCACAGGTCATATGAACAGTATCTCACGTGACTTTGGTTAGAGACCTCTATCATGGGGCGATTTCACCGATTCCATCTCATCATTAGACTGCTGCCCAATGCTCGGTGAAGTCCTTTTGCCGATGTTTCTCAGCTTGGAGGAGGCCAACTCACACACATCACGCGCATCATTCGTAGATCGAGTCCCAGATGGATACATGTCCAGGTCAATTAAACTTCCCATTTTTCCAGGCTCATCAAGATGGTAATCAATCGGTCTGGGAGGATAAAAAGCGGAATGACTCGAACATCGGTCATCCACTGAAGGTGATTGTTAGTCCACATGCACCGTCAACCTCACCATGATTTTGAGTGGAACCCTATTGAGTGGGCGTGTACCACGAATGGGCTGGACCAACTCCGATGGCCATGTTATTGCTCTTTGAACAACATTTTTCGCAAGACGCCACTTGACATGTCTCACCTTTCTCCATATTGCTCACTAGCAAAAACAATTAAGGAATCATGAATAACCAATGAATGAGTTTGTTAGGTTTGCTCATTGCAGACCACGAACCCCAATCAAAATCTAAACGTACACGAAGAAGAAACCATTACTTTCCGATACAAGATCTGAGGGCAATAAGCAAAAGGTGGGAAGAAACTCGAACTGGCCATAGCCACAGGTCTACTTGCGTGATCCCGTATGGAAACAATTCTGGTGAAGACGTTCATTCCAGATAGATGCTTTTGACCTCGTGAATAAGATTTTATGTGATGACAATGGAAATATTATACAGTTGTATAGACTTCCACTCTTACTATTCTGTGATGAAGATTTCGACGCGGGATAAACAAATGATAGACCTGAATCACCAAAACTGCTCCTCCCGCTCTTCTCCGTGGTTATTTTTCCTGGGAAGCCCTGTAGTATGCAGCTAAAACGGTGCCATTGACTTTAACATTTACAAGTTTTCAATGATGGCACGATTAGATTGGTAGCCGTGCCCAATAGTTAAACTTTTTGACCGCGTTCAATGAGAAAAAGCCAGTAATTCTCCCTTGTGACGAAAGCGCCCCCTAACATTACCGGGGGAAATTGGGAAACTTCTGGAAAAACTATGGTAATCACCTTTCTTGGTTCGTTCAATTCGCTTTCATTGAATGCATTTGACACACAAAAACGTACCCATAGTCAGTATATACTAAAAGTTAATAGTACGGTTTTTGATTAATTATTCTGGTCCCAGAGCGATGGACGACTCAGTTGCTTCAAACGTGATTCGTGGTCAATGAGCAATGTTGTAGCTATGTATAGTTATAAACGCTTATCTAGAGCGAAAAAAGTCGTTTTAATCACGGGCCCTATGAGCATTCTTGAGCCCTTCTAATCGGGAGACGGGCGTTAGGAACGATTTTGGGTAATCAATCCGCCGCACGCGGCTGTCGCGGACCACTCATTCGCCGTTATTACAGCTCTAGCGCTCCTCATACAGCTCAATCGATATGCGATCATTATTTTACGCATAATTCTACTATTAGTACTTTTGTTCTTGTATTTCTTACCTACTGCTGCATCCCGCTACATTCCTTCGCGCGCGACGCCCCGCTCACCGCAACGCGACCATTTCGTTCTTAACGCACCACACCCCTTCTAATCAAGGAGAGCTTTCATCAATGCAAAGTCTTCAATTTCTTCTTCTTCTTAGACGGCGACTTTTGGAAGCGAGGAAAGAAGCTAAACGCGACTTCCGTCCTTCGGGATTGCTAGGAAGAGGATCTTTTTTAATTTTTTTATAAAAAATAGAGTAAACTCAAAAAAAGAATAGTATGAGGTAAAATCCGTAACGCCAGGGAGCATTTGAGAGGAAATATATAGTAATGGAAGACTACGTAGAGCCAATGGCTTTCATAACGGGGTAACAAGCCTTTTTACCGTAAGCGATATCTTACTAAAAACTGAAGTTACAACGACTAGATTAGTCACGTGATAATTTTAATTTTTTTTCTAGAGCAGCACGGAATTCAGTTAAAAAAAGGCGTCTGGCGATTCTCCATAAAGTGTAGCTTTTTAAAAACAGACAAACACAATCCACAGGATTGTTCCAAGAGAGAAAACGGAGCCGCGAACAAAAGCATTCTTTCGATTCTTTCGATATTGAAATTGAGATGAAAACTCGGTCGAGCCTACTAACCAGAGCAGTGGGATACAAGTACTCTGAACGGTGGTCGATGACTTGGAAATTGTCACAAAGAGTTGTGGCCAGAAAATAAAGTTCATTTTCAGTCTTTATACAAAATTTTTTGATTTTTCAAAATTCTTTTTGAGCAAGGTGTTGGTCCAGTCTGAATTACCTTTCACTACTTAAATATCAGGGTAGAAAGGTGAAGAGTTGAGAGTTCGAATTGAAAAGGCTGGCTATGTAGATGATTTAGTTCCATTTGTTATTTCAAAACTCAGCCATCACGACAGTCTGTTACATCATGGTCATGAGGGACGAAATACTCTCCTACCTGGGACTGTGAGAGCCAAAATATTTTCTTTCCATGAAAGTTGTCTGGGAAATAACCGACACGGACGGACTGTCGCATGTCAGAGCATGGTACTAATGAACCAAACAGCTACGGAATGATCTAAAGCTTGGGCAGCTTCCCACCTTCCTCACAGCTGCAGATGAATGCCAGTCTGGAAAGAGCTGACATTCATTTGCAGCTGACGAAAATGACAGCCTACCTTTTAAAAGTGAACAATTTGTTTATCAGCTTACTCTCGTCTATTCATCCCACGCCTATGGTGTTCAAAATAGCTTACTTGAAGAAAAGGATTTTATGGAGAAGGATTAAGATATATGAGTAATCCAAGTATAAACGTAGCAGGAAACAGGAAATGCAGGGGCTGTAATCTGGGGAAATGACGCTGTATGAGCTATATTCGATCAACTATACACTTCTTAACGTTCTAGTCGGAAGAGTGGTGTAATCGTTGTCAACATGGTTCTACAAGCGCCAATAGGCTGTTCGAATGAGAAGATTGAGGAATTGTTCATCCCTGCAGAGCACTTTTTCAAAAAGGGGTGTGGCTGGGATGAATTCGATAATTATCGCCGACAAAGTTCTGCTGGTTCCTCTGAACTCACTTCCGCTGATGTTTGAGCTCGATGCTGAGCAAAAGGGCTCAAATATACCTCATTACTCATCCCTTCACATGGAAGTTCATTTCGCTGACCTCACCCACCGGGGATGACCGAAATGGATCGTACCACTTACGATGGAAACACCGTTGATATCCGATGACGAATTCTGGGTGCAGTATAGCTTTGTTACTGCATAGAATCGGCAAGGTAGAGAAAAATGAAGCTTTGATGTCAATTACTTCCTCGGTTGGAAGTATACGGAGCAGTGAAGTTCTGTATTGGATCGGAGCAGCTGGGAGTGGGTGTTTCACCAAAGACTCTGAGCCTGGTACCGTTTGACAGTCTCACCTACAAGACTGGTTGACTTGATTACCTAGGAAGCTCCCTCGGGGAATTGAACCTCGGATCATAAGTATACTAGTAAGTCTCCTTTGTCGAACTCCACATGAATGGGTGAGTGTAATACGATGATTGTTGCGAGTGGAGTTGTCAGAGAAGCCATTATGGACTCTGAAAGTACTCACATACATATACTTCCTAGTTCACTACCGGAAAATCCTTTCGGTTTTTACTAGTAACTTGAATGGAAACCTATGCGTTGTGCTGACTACTTATGTACTTACTGAGTTCTACTAGTTCATTCAATATAATTGTGATTTTCGTACTTGCCATGGCTCCCAATAAGAGGAAAAAAACGGCATTAAAACTATCCAGTACGCCTCATGAATCAAAGTCCCGACCGAAATTGTTATGGTAATGATTCCGATCTATCACAATGACATTTGAATGAGGCGTTCCAGCCGCATTGGACCCACTGATCCCAAAGACAACCTACTTCGATGGTCCAGCCTTTACTAAGTAAATGATATACTGCATGGATCTCTGGTCTCTGCATGGTCTCTTCGATGAAGTTTCTTTTATTACCCCCAGTGTAGAGGTATAATTCCTTCACTGGAGCCCTGATTGAAGCCATACTCTGACACTTACGGTCAGAGCAGTAGCGCTGAGGTGTTGGGTACCAAGACATTACCACACGCACGGTCTCTAATCCCTGTTTGGCACCGGTCTGGGTCAACTAAGCATTTCCCTCCTCCGGCATCGCTTAATTGATACCAGACTCCTTGGGAGGAGAAAAGCGCTGACTTTTTGAACACTGGCTTCACACTGCGAGTTATTGTAAAGGCTACGCACGTATGCAAAGTGCTACTATGATTTTGAACGAAGTGGATGCTGTGGCACATCCCAAAATGAGATGTAACAACGCCCCAAGGCTTGTTTATTTTCTATTCACAGTTGTAGAGACAACAAGACGCGCTGCTAATTTCGCTCATTCACTATCACGGAAAAGGGTTGACTCACTTTAGGATTTCTCCATACAGGTTGAGCTGTCTGAAGAAGTTTGTAGCTGAGGCAGAGTTGTTATTTTACGATTAGCAGCATTAGCAGATTCAGCCCAAGCGCTTGTGAATATTCGGAGGCAGCCCATTGTTGAAATTGAAAACGGGGCATCAGGAAATTTTGAACTCCAACAGATAAGCAACCTTCTCTGACCGTCTCTTTTGATTTTGCACCCTCTATCAGTTTCTGTATTTTAAAACTGGTTTCCATAATATTTCTCAGGAAAAAAGTAAATCGGAAAAAAAGAAATATACAATGAAGTTGTTACACGACTGTTAAAGCGGAAATCGCCATGGAAAGCCTAAACAGTGATGACAACAGAGGAATCGACTCTCAGGATACAAAGAAGAAAAGACTCAGCGTTTAATACATAGTTTATACTGAATGGACGGAGATTTGAGGGTGCATAAGTACTTCTCCACCTCTCCCACCACGCGGCTGCGGACTGGATGCGACTGAGTTACAAAGCAGTAGAGCCCTAGGTAATAAACAATGATTCAG
The DNA here is from genome assembly GCA_900617895.1 of Haemonchus placei. Lineage (NCBI taxonomy): Eukaryota > Metazoa > Nematoda > Chromadorea > Rhabditida > Trichostrongylidae > Haemonchus > Haemonchus placei. Next base: position 48,618 of record UZAF01016705.1, read on the forward strand.
ATACGTATTGATTATTTCCTTGAAAGAATAACTTGGATAACGAATACGGAGGTAGCATCCAGGGATAGGTGAACAAGGGGAAAANAAAATAGAGCTCTTGAAACTAAGCACAGAGCACAAGTTACTTATTGAAGTGCTTAGGGTATACCCCTAGAAAGGATCCCATATGCGACTGAGTCTCGTCGTTCCCTTCCGAGCTCCACCCACTCTCCTTACATTGTTCGATCGCAGTGATCCTGAGAGACTTGATGACTACTCAACAGAAAAGTATTTTGTTCAAGTGAAAAACAGAGACAAAGACCATGGGACCCTCGTTAGCGCTCATTACGATGATGCAGAGGAGTGAGTTTGTGACTTCTTCAGACTCGGCCTAACTCCAGCTACTAGTAAAAAGCTTCTGCTGGACTCGCTTGAACGGAGAGCACATTCCAATCGCTACCACAAGAAAATTCACCGAATAGTAGTGTCCATCGTAGCTGGAAGAGCCTTCCTATCATTCAAGTTACTCAGTAGTATCGAACTGCTTTTGAACAACTCCCTCCTCTCACGCCTTTTGAGTGAGACATTGCCTATAACAGTTTTTTTTGCATTCCGTAATGGTAATTTCCTTTTGCTTGTCCACATTGAAAGTGCTGAGGTGCAAGATGAATCTGATCCCCAAATGGTAACGATTCGACTCCAACGGCCGCAATAGTCTAAGCCAACTGAACTTTTGTTCTGACCATTCTCTAATAGTTGACGCTGCCGTTGCGATTGATATAGTTGGTACAGCACTGTTTTGTATGTTTGATGTAGCCCCATGTCGTGCACATCACACACACACACATACACACACATACACACACATACACACACATACACACACACGGACATGGTCCACAGACCGAATCAGGGATCAGTACTCGCCCAAAACACCCAACCGATAGTTTCATCCTTCCGGGGTTATTTGTGTGGCACCTGAGTTGTAGCGATAGGACAGAAGCGTTGCCTGTACATCGGCTGGCCAGCACAAGTCATTGTCAAGGAAACCCACATATTCAAAGTTCCACTACGATTCTGAATGGAAGTCGAATGTGGGGATGCATCCCCAAAATGGGAGTGGTTATGCCAGGAACTTTACTTATACTTTTCAATGAAGATTTAGATAACTAATCAGTCCCAGAGCACTTGGACAGGTAGGGATAGGTGCAATCATATTGGTGGGTGGTTCACTTATTTGAGTATCCCCCATTTTTCTATAGAGTAAATAATAATATTCAGGTATGTCTGCAGTTTTGTTCACAGCAGTCTAGCATCGAAAACATATGTAGTAGTCAACAATAATTGTATTATATGCATTAGTAATGCACCTGCACCTTATGATTTGCATATGGGTTGTGGTAGTGTTCTGTTAGTAAATTATGGATGCAGATTGATGGCTGTGCAATGAAAAACCCCAGGTATCAAGACCGGAAAAAATATTAGAGAGAATGGCCCAACAACATGCAATTATAATGAGTAAGCATTTGCGGCGGATATGATGTGGTTTTGATGGCCGTAGGAATGCGAGATCGAATCCGGCGTAAGCTACCCCTCATATCCTAACGGTCAGCCAAAAAACAAAGAACAAAGCTATATGTGAACAGCTACATCGTTATTCACCATAACTTGGCTTCACCCATGGTCCTGATTTGCGAGAGGCAGCTCATGCTGTGGACGAGATTTTATCCCTCCCGATGAAAGCTTCCCTCGTCATGCCTAAGGCCCATCTATGCCGAACTGCTAGGCCGCTTGTGCTCATGGAAGCTTCATTTGTTCTGGATTTTTTATCAGAACGTCGGAGGGCTACAGCTGCCCACTTGATCAGAGCTCCTACTTTGCTTGTTGCTTCCTCTGGATGTTCTCACAATCACCCGAATGATGAAGAGCAAGCATTGTCAAAAAGTGGAACAACTCACTGGAAGTTTTTATCATCACTAGTGTTTGTTAGTGAGGTGCTGTGATCCATCTCTATATGAATTTAGAGGGTGCTTTTACAACCGTGTAAGTGATAAAACCTCCTGAAAGCTGGTAAAGGACGAAGTTGGCATTCTGCATTTAGGCAAAGATAGATCTCGGAGTGAAACTTTGCAATTATCCTTCTGACATGGCTTTGTCACATAAGCAAGTTTCACACTTACATAAGGTTCAAGTTGCCAGTTGTTTCTGACACCTCCGTGCAAATTCCACATGAGAGGTAAGTGAAAAGCGTTTCTGCAGATTGCAGAGATCTAATCTCATTCCATGAACCCCGAATCTTTGACGGGGAAGGTTTCAGTTGGGCCATGTAATGTGAAATAAGTGCGAAATGCGGAACGGAGGGCGTATATACGGAGGCCAACCAAGCCTTCCATTCCTTGGAATGTGTGTTGATGTGTCAGGATTCCAGTGTCAGCGACGTACTTTGACCGCGGCTCTAGACTTTTGAACCTTTTTATTAATAGCCACGATCACCAGGCATTCATCATGCCTAACACACATCTCTACCGTTCATTTTAGGCCTTCTTCAAGGAATTCGGAACTGCTCCTATGCCATTTTCACTAGAGTCTCCTTCGTCTGTTCTAACATCGAACATCTTATTCATCATCTTATTTCAGAATTGTATGTGCTAATGTGCAATATGCGACGCATTTCATGAATACCGAGAGCCGCCATCAGGCTTCATACTAGTTAGATGCTCTTTAGTCCGAATACCTAAATGACTTCCTGCTTCTCCCATGCATACTGATTCAGATGTTCCGCATTCTTCCTGGTACATCACACATATCAGTGAGCAATCATCTGCTTTCCCGTAAGGATATATGATATAATCATTTGTTATGAACTGCTTACCGTGGAGTCGGTTACAAACCAACACCTGCTTGATGTTGTTATTAGGAATGTCCGCTAATTTGACAACAACCTGCACCTAAACTTCAAATATGCTCCAATGAATCCCATCGCTAACTTATCGGGGATGAGAGGAAGAGAAAGAGGTAGTTCAATTTGCCTCCAAGCACTTTGGGTAATACCGCGACGCTTTCCACAGCCTTTTGGCGCAGTATGACCATTCACAGTATCTACTTCACAAGCTCAACGCCGTGATTCATGAGGTTCAGTTTCACCTGTGCAGATTTTTCCTCCTTAGCATATTGCTGGTGACTACACGCCACGTTTTCTACAACTTGTAGATGAGCAGCTGTAGTTTGATGTAATCTATTGGTAAAACAGCTTTACAAACCATTTCAAACTTGCAACCCTACCGGATACTTTGGCTTGGACGTTGAGATAAGGGAGGGAACTGATACATTAGTACTTTTCAAGTAAAGTTGATAACCTGTACTGTTCATTCACAATTAGGAAAAAGTCGCCCATTTCTAGCTCTTCAACTCTTCTCATGAAGCATACTTAAGAGCTGGTGCTTGTCGTTGACCCTTGGCAAGGCCTTGGTCTGAGGGAAATCCCCTGCCTTCCTGCCTGTCCGAAGACGTTGCAGCATGGGAATTCCTGGCCAACCTCGTTAGATGCATTCTGATAAGTCCGATTGTGATTGTATTATAAGCACGCCTATGAAACTTTTCAGATAATACCTAAAGGGCCTGCTCGTCATGGACTCCGCTATGAAGCGAAATAACGTCGAATGACTCTATTACATTACTCCTACCGAGATTAGATAGGTGGGACAAAGTCATGGACAACAGCTGGCTTGCAACATTATTAAAACTGACGACATTCTGTCGGCTGTCCACCCTACACAACTAGTAATGCGCCAAATTTCCAATGTGCCCCACGATGTTAAAAGCAATTCGATGCAGCAAAATTCATGGGTTTTCATGAGGTAGAAAACTGGACAGTTGAGCTATCCATCTTTATTCCCATGATTGACCTTTCATTAATATCTGCAGATTTAGCCTCCCTCAACTATATGTGTATGTGATTGAGACACCTGCACTTGGACAAAAAGTCCTCCTCAGAGACGCGACGATAAAGAGTAGAGTCGCTGAGAAGGAGAACGGCTATGGCTTGATCAAGTGTTCGAGACCTAAAGACGAACGCACCACTCCTATCGCTTACTGATATGCATGAGAAACCATAAGATTTCAACTAGCACCTCCTGAACCCCTATCAGTGCTGACTCATTGATTTTGTGGAATTTTGTATTCCGGACTTCTCTGCTCTGACTTAGAAGGCTAAAGACGTTCGAGGTTTTTTTGCATCAAAGGCACAGTTCACATTAGAAAGAATTTCGAGGTTTCTCCCTAGGATGAACCTGTGACCCTCAAGGATAAAGAAAAGGCCTTAATGACAACAGATGGATACCTTGATCAACCAATTCGCACCCCTGCGAAAGGGAAGACCCTCAGCCAAATAGAGTGACCAGAAGGAATTCCTCATGAAAGAAATTCCGAAAGAATGGGTAAGCGCGACCACTGAATACCTCAAACATAAGAGGGAAGGTATATTGTACTGAATGTTCGACCACTGCACCTGGAAATAAGCCAAGACGGATTCAAGAAGCAATCTTTGGACTTTGTAAGGACAGTGGAAGGATATTTGTAATGGACTGCATGTACAATAAGTGATGGTGGCATAGCGACTGATTGAGAGGAGCATAATTAGACATGACTCGGTGAAGAACCTAAGATGGCTCTTGCTACCTCTCCTAACTTTCATTTTTTTTAGGGAAGACAATTTACGGCTGTGAAGTTCCCTCAGCTGATTTGGCTTCTCAACCAATTAAACTTGGCTGCATGGCCGTCGTCCACTAACTGAATGGTTTAAGTGGAATAGAGGTCGTAGAATGATGGAATGGGAACTGACACGCAACATATGCCACCAAGTGCGAGAATCAGCTGCATTCAGTGTGTTTACGCTATGTCGCTCTAATATTCCACCCTCCTTGAGTGAATCACCTGTTTTCAAAGTCACTATGGGTGACTGGTGATTTTGCTAAAACACTCAATTGGAAGTACAGCCACAGTGATGGGAAGTTCACTTCCATGGTGATTTCTGATCAATCTCAGCTAGAGGCGCTCCTAGCATCTGGAATGCATTTCAAAGACCTTCAAATACCATTCAGCTATCACCGAAACGTCCTAGAAACCTTTCAAATCTGGGTGACATTTTAATCAAAGACAAAGCTCGAGGTGGGTGCAGCAGCTGCAGCAATGCTAGACGACTGATGTGTTTCTTTGAAAATTTACATCTCAAATAGTTGTATCAGACCTTGACTTTAAGGTGGCTGCGAGAATGGATGAAAACGCTAAGTACGTTCAGGTGATTATTCGCTTTGGAATACGCCACGCCTTCCACTTCTATCCGAAGGCACGGTTAACGATAATTTTGAGGTACCCTACTAAGCTGAAAAGAGGAAGTGCTGATGTAGAGTTGAGTCTCGGTGAAGAAGAAAGCGAGAGAATTCGCCTATTTCGAAAAAATAGATCTTCCTGAAGGTAATGGGAATAGATGTTGTACGAGATTATTATGGCGGAAATGACATGGAAGGACCGTTCGGACCGAGATTTCAGTTGTTGTGATTGGTGAAGGGGTAGCTACTTTATGTCAAAACTGTTTAGAACTGCCTTTCACTGTCGCTATGGGTCATACAAGCTGCCTGCGTTTCCAACATGGAAGTCATTTGAGATAGTGCAGCCTCTACAACCCCGTTAAATCTCGTCCGCTATAGGTGTGGCATTCAACCGATACAATCTCTGAGCCCTCATAACGATCTACTAGGCCGTTTACTGATCTGACAGCGCCACCTACTGATATACCGGAATGCCACAGATTCATCAAAGGGATATTTCTCAGGAGCCATTTTCATCGTGTACTCTGCTTTTAAAGTTACAGAAGTAGATGGACGAACGTGCACTTGGTCCATTCAATGACATGGACAACGAACCCGACATACAGAAACAAGTAACCCTAAGAGAGAAATGATGAAGTAGCCATCACTATCAGGGATAGAAAGTGATGTGCTGACTGAGTCACGGCTGCCTACGCGTATCGGTGCATAACGAATTTGATTTTCCGCTCTCCTTTTCTTTTCCGTTCACGCTCACCCCACTAATAAACATGTCTTTCATGCATTACTTGCTGACGACTGCAAAATAAACAAAAGAGATGAGCCCAAGACGGCCTGAGTAGAATGGCAGACACGGGAATTCTGAAAATCCACCCACGCACTCGAAGCTCAACGATCTAACGTCACTACTGCCTATGCCGAGCATATTGAAGAAGCAGCAACTGCAGGAGCAACGCAGGACAATTCTGTGGATGCGCCATGCTTCTGACTAGGATGTTATAGTTCTTGGCATTAATTTTGCGAAAATCCGGTCAAGTATCAACCACTGAAATAGTCAAACGGCTAGCGGTTCACTAAAGCTTGAGATTCAGAGCTTAGCCAAGCATTCTTTATTTGTAAACATAGGCGCGTCTTTGCAAGAAATGTTACCGTAATCAGTAGATGTAGATGTTTTGATAACAGCATTCTCAGCAACATCTATTGTGACATTGTCGTATAAAATCACTTCATGGTGATATCGTAATTAAAGCTGGCTAATATTCCGACTTTGTGGCTCGAGCTTTACGGATTCAGAGTGCCCTCAAATTATTCCTGTTTCAGTTCTCTATCAAAGGAATGGAGAAGAATCAACGAAAAGCTGCTAGAAAGTCTTTGAAACGAGAAAGGACGGTGAGGTTGTATCCTTTCATATACAATTCCATTTTGGCTAAGCAGCTGGTTCTACAAGTAGGACTAGATTGAACGTTAGTTCTTACAAGGAACTGGTGAGTAGAAGTACGAAGGTTAGAAGGCTGAAGCCCTCGAGCAACCTGGGGAATGCGACCCTGCATTCGCCTTCCACTCAGAGTTGTAGTGGCGCATTCAATGTGTGGGTGGCCTATACAATGAATTGCTGTGCGACTTTCAAGTCAGTGTTCTGATTCTTCCAGACGAGTCTGGTACCAATTGACCGACCTCGGAGGGATGGAAGGCTTGGTCGGCCTAGGCGGATATGGAGTTGGGACTGGAATTCGTGACCATAGGTTTGTGGTGGTGACCACTTACAATACAACATCTCCGCTTCGAGATAAAGTTTATTGGATAAAAGTGCACATTACGTTCTATTAGGCAGTTCCGAGTTACATCATCGACAACAATATTCATTCTCATCACAGGACCTGCCTTGCGGAGGGGATTTTTCGAAAAGTCATAGGTGCAAAACATACTGAATTCTGGTAATTTTAGGTGAGGTCTATGTTGTGGATTGGTTGTAGATAATGTAGTGTTATTCATATAGAAGAGATTCAGTTAGGCTTCTGCATGAAGATGAATTGATTGGAATATTTTCAGTTTTGCTAGCCTTTCACACGAGCATAGTGACAAGACCGAACCACAACAACAACTATTGGTTAGTCATCACAAAACTAATCAACTTCTCTTAGTACTTCTTTTCACTCCTTATGAATTTCTTCATTTCTCAACCATGAAACACCACATGTTTTCAGTCAACAAACTTCTGAGCCAACTTCAATCGTAGTGTTCCCACAAAAAGCAAAACGTTGCAAGTATCCATGCAAATGGACCGGGATAAATGAAGAAAGCATGTGGCTCAATTCGAAAAATTTCCGGTACTTCTCCCTTGACCAGCCTTGAAAGATGAGGCTGAGGCTAGAAAGCAAAGTACGACGATTCTGCAGCTCAAACTCTAATGCGGTTGATCCGACTGATAGCAGTAAACCTCGAACTTGTCTCTAGCCTTAGCCCAAGAAGTTCCTAGTGCTCAGACCAATGCATGGCTTCGCGAGGACAGCCCACGGGAGACAATGGGGATGCGAAGCGACATAATCTGCCTTAATTTTTCAACATTCAACAGCCAAGTTATTCAGGAGTGCGAAAAGAACTAAAGGACTCTGATTTCTATTGATTTTTTCAATATTACAACAACGTTGTATGGGCTCATATCGGAAGAGTTGTGATATTCGAAGGGATATCTCGTACGCATTTCGGTCTATATACTGGAACATGAAAAAGATGAAGAAATACGGCTGGGACACGTCAGATATGCAGTTGTTGTTTGAGCACATCAGCGATATTGTAAATAATGAAAGAAGTCTTGTCATTGCGTCGTCGAGGAACGAATGGACGGCGCTCGTCGTGATACTTACAAACCTTCTACGGATATTAATATCACGCTTGATGTGCGTTGGCGTTGATGCTGGACTAATTTGATCAACTCTAAGCATCACGAGCACATATAGAGTGGAACTCTACGGCGTCGACAAACTGGACCTGAGGAACTTGGTTGCTATAATAGCTATGCTTTCTCAATCGGGCCGTCTAAGATTATCGCGCCTTTAAAGCTTCCTACCCATCTGTCCACCTGGCTAATCTTTTGGTGTTGTATGATATCCCATTTCCTTTCGGGAATAAGCCGGCATTTGAAATGACGTGCAGTAGTGTCTCGGGCATCGCCAGAGCAGTATTTGTTGAGAACTGTCATCGCCTGTATCACCTACCGTATGGTTAATGACCGATTAACTCGAAAGGACGTCAGTAACGTCTTCATTGCTCCATGTCGCGAATCACAGGTTCCAGTGAGTCGTCCTCGTTCGAAAGACGAGAGGGCATTCCTTCCAGGCGGCCGTTACCGTGTTCGTTTGAGGGATCCGGCAAGTAACCTCCTTAAGTGAACGGTCATCAATCGTATGACGTGTCCGACCAGCTGATCTTCGATCCCTTATCGTAAGTAACGGCATCCCTGATCTTCATTCGTCAGACGGAGCCTGGAGTTCCGGATCCATCTTTGCAGTTGCGGGCTTAGGGGAATTCTGAGCATTGCCCTTTTCTTCCCCTTGAATGACACTGACAGCATGTTCATCCTGCTTTCTCACAGACAAAGTCTCCGTCGCCTATGTCGAAGTGGGAAATGCCCGTCGGGTAGAAAAAGGAGAACGCGCAGGTGGGCGTCTTTTGTCTTCTTCACTACTCCCTCGGGCACTATCCCCACTTATTACTGGAGAGTGAGACTTTCAAATTTAAGAAATCTGAGAAATTTTGAAGACTATCGGTTTATAGTAAAAGCAGCAGACCTTATTTTGCCCTTTCACCTACGGTGATGGTTCAACTACCATGTTCTTCCAGTCTGTCAGGGGAGGGCTGAGAATATAGGCTGTATGGCGAGATACTTAAAAGGAATAAAAAAATAATTTTGATTTTTATTGCAGGGGACCATGGAAAACTCCCATTCTTACTAAGCTCCTGGAGACGGTTGATGTTGAAGTGAATAGTATACTTGAGAAAGATTATCCTTCCGATCAGCAGTTTCTTCCGAGTTGCTACCGGTTCTTTTAACTAACGAGTCATAACAAATTACTAATGCAGCTGTAAGAATGAATTATTTAAACCTCCTTGAAATGAAGCAAAACATGGTCTGAGCGGAAGATCTGTTGAATTCGAGAGCAAAGGCTTTTCAGGGAAGGTATGACAACTGACATGGGATTCGCAGCTCGAAAGCAAGTAATTTTAGCAAATAGCCTCTTTGGTTTTTCATGAAGCAGCACAAGCAAGCTTGACACATTCCATAACTTTCAAGCCTATCGAATTCTCTGTAGGATGCCCATGGATGATGGGAATGACAGGACCTATCTTGTGCAGAAAGCTGAAGTACTACGTTAGAAATGTCATATTAATTGAATATATTGAGAAGAGAACGTTGCATGCATTTGCCATATATCGAGCTAGCTGCAATATCTACTTACTGGGAACTTTTTTTTACAGATGAGATATGACATTATGCCGAAAGCCAGTTTTCAGCAGATGTACATAGGCTCTAGACATTCACAGTACTCCAAAGAGATTCAGGAAGTAGTATATTCAGGAAGCGATTTGGATTGGGCAAGGTTGGATCCAGCCCTCCATCTAGTCGCTCTGCATACGGTAAGGGGGTATCTCATCATATTACTACCGCATGCTTAAACACGCTATATCACCACATCATTGGGTAGAAATGTGTTTTTTCTGCATTGGACTCAATCTTTCGTGAATTTTTGCAAGAAATTGTTTTGCTAACCGCTGAACATTGACCTCGTAATGCTCCCCCATGTCGTTCAAGGTCAACTTGACTAAGTAGGGAGGAGAACAGATCGTTCACCAAAGGCTACTTTTTCAGTAACGGTACACATAAAATTTGATGAATTTTGAAGACGACTAGTTTTATTGGCTCACGCTCAAAGCAAGTGTCGATTCCAGTGGAACAACGTCGTGAATGAATACCGTTAATCGCAACCTTGAAAGGTCACACGCTTGTAATCCTCCAGTGATGTTCGGCTTTCGAGACATCACTCTCTGACCGTTGAAGTTGATGGGACCTGGTTTTGTCACATCCCGAAAGGTTCAGCGAAATGGTAAGTCATGCCAAACCTTCAAACTAGTTATATCTTCAGAGGGTCTGAATCAAAAAGTAGGCTCAAGCTCAGATCGGCCACCAATTCCCAACTTCAATTTATCAGTTCCAGTCACCAAAAAATTCCAATCATGACTGCTCATCAATTGGGCTGCATCAGCATAAGTATACGTCACACCACCCTCACACCCATTCAGCTCACAACTCATTTGCTCGCTTCATTATCAAATCTTTAACCTTCAGCGACACGTAGAACATAGATAATGAGTCCAGAAATAATTAATTCTGGATGATGAACGGATGCTTCGGAATATGGGACGATCTATCATCCACGTCACGATTAGTGAGTCCATCATTAGGTCGGAAGCGAAAAAGATGTAACTGACATCTGTGTGCAATAACTGAAGCGAGTCCAAAGGCGACTACACACTCGGATCACTTTATTTTGGAGGATGTCTACTGCAGTAAGAACATGCCTACTCAAAACTCCCTCTGCACGGCCTGTGATAGATTCTACTTCTATTTGCCGTAGCAGTGGCACTTTCTGCGGTATACGTTAACGGTTAGGGAAAGCATAACGATGTTTAGGTAAACTGTCTTAACTCTTAAAGCTAAATCCATCATCAACCGATCGATATGAAGTGGGAGTGGAAGGGCCGTCCTAAATAAGTTCGATTCAAAGGTAGCGCACGAGAAGTATGAACGCTAGTTACTATAACGCCACGTCTCTCAAATCGGATAAAGGCTTGACAAACAGGAATCGGAAAGTGATTCAAACAACAACATCAATGAAGGAACGGAGGTACGTTCTACAAAACAGTGAAGGAATCTAATGAAAAGGCAGACTTTTACCCAAGTTTCGACCAGTGACTTGATATCGGAGTGAGAAATCATTGAGATGGATTACTGTGAGTTCTTGTGGCGAAAATGGCTTGTGAAAGTTTCTTGGAATGGAAGCCAGTGTTTTAGCCCTTGCAGGCTGTACTGTCATCAACACCAATGTTCAGTGATCAACCGCAGACCAAAGAGCATGGTAAGGCTGAGCTGATTTCAAACAGCGATCTGCTCTCCCAACCACGACAGGAACAACGCTGACTCACCCGGAAATAGCAGGATTTCCGGCAAGGGTAGGAGGCAGAGTATCATGCAACGGCTGTTACTTTCCTGCTGTAGCTTGAATGGGCATTCAAAGTTCATTGCTTACTGAATTAGGGGCAGAATGCGAAGGGCAATCATAAGCAAAATTGATCAGCATTTTTAAAAATTTTTATGTTTTTTTTTTGATTTCGAGAAAAATCCAAAAATCAAGCCAGATAAGAAGTTAATAGCGCCAAGTTAAAATTTTCCCGAGAAAATTCAAGCTGAGCTCCTCAGCAATAAAATGATGTGGCTCGTTTGAAGGAGCAAGTGGAAAGAAACTATGAAAAAAGTGAACAGGGACGTGTTGATCAGCTTTGGTGACAAAATTAAGATCCCCTACATTCCTAGCATCTTAACAATCCTCTGAGGAAGGGGTATTTACACTTGAGTGCATAATAGTCACTGTGAAGAGTTCTGTTCCAGAATGTTCGCCGAACGCTGCGTCACAGACGACATTTCGTCCTAGAAGATGTCAATTTGCTTCAATACGAACGGCTAGGTTCCTACTGACTGGTTCCTTGTGTTCCTGTAGAAGGTTCAGTCCTCGTTTACCGCTCATTCTTTCCATTTTACTATAATGTTGAGGGAGATGTAGAAACGTTTATGAGCCGACGCATTCCGCATTCAGAGGCATCCAGGCAGAGGGGAAAAGGGATATGTGGTGGACTCACACCGTACTGACCAGGCTTTTGATTTAAGTGGAATAAGTGTTGTAGCAGTATTCCTTGCTACCACTCCAATTCCATATGTGCTGTACGAGCAACCGATACGAAACGGAAAAATTAGAGCTTGATAACATCAACTCAGGAAAGGTGGAACCAGCGTTCGAGGGTGACAACGCTTTACGTCACCTGATTTTTTGGGTTCCATCAGAACGAGTAATATATGGGTAGGTGAGAGTCGTCCTTAGAAGCAATCAGAGTTGCTTGGATAGATTCTAACCCTCAGTCGAACGAAATAAGCAAAAGTGTGGACCCCTCAGTGAATAAATCAAGCAAACTCTCAGTAGTAGTGATAGTTTCTATCGGAAGAACCGTCACGAATCGAGGTGATTGAGTAGCAGAAGTCATCTGTCTCTCGTTAGAAACTTGTCGCCGGAAACGGAGAATGCGTGAGTGGTACAGCTGAAGCAGAGGAACTCGGTGGGTGTGGGGTGAGTTTACGAGGAATCCACGGAGTGTAGGGTTATTATCGTGCCAGCCTTTCATTAGTTCCGTTCATGCTAAACATCGATGAAGTGATGGGCTCGTTACCAGAAGTGCGGAAGTAATTTGAAACTGTGGCGATGAATGGCTTTAAGCAAAATTCGGCAAATACGAATTGGCTGAGGTCGTTTCACGAAATTCTGAGATTCGTACTTCACGGTGTTGTCTCTGATGGAAGCAAAAACGGCTTCATTACAAGGTTTGCGTATGCAGCCCATAGAGCTCCATGTCCTGGTGAATTGGTTGGATTCACCGGATTACTCAATGTACTTGTTTATCACCCCTTTTCATTTCCTAATTCTGAAGTCAACATTAGCCAGTTGGTCATCGTGCTCTATGGAGGTACGAAGACGAGGGAGTTTGGCAATTAACCAACGAGGCCCTCACTTGATGACGTTTTGAACTCGTTCAGAGACCAAATTACTAAAGCCTGACAACATGCCACCTACTCACGACTGATTCTCGAGGGAGTGAGGATGGTAAGAGGAATAAGCTTACTGGACCCAAAATACCACATGTGTGGTAAAAATAAAACGGTGCATCCATCGGGGAGGATAAAATACGTAACAGCTTCGACAGAACGCCAACTGATCGCCCTTTAATACTGGATTGTTGATGATCCCGAAAATTGATCAGCATGGCAAAAGCTACAACTCTTCACTACCTTTGTCCGAAAGTTTCTATAAGGGCACGCTGTCCAAGGTTAAAGGGTGAAGCTTCTTACGTGCATTCCTGGTTTGGCCACTCATGACATCCATTAAGCATTTAAGTAACGTTTTGATGAGTAGTGGACCTTACAGAGGACTTGTGGAGTTTGGAGAAACTCCTACCTTCTAAGGTTAACCATTGTCAGAGAGTAGGGAACAAACGTAGAAGGGTAACGAACCGGAACTTTCCCCTACATTCAAAGTGGTTATCCACAAAGAAGCCAAGCTGTTTCCACAAACCAGTTCTGAAGATTTTCGCTTCCTGAGAAGCCAAAAGAGTTCTACATCTGAAAATTGAGAGGCCGATTATTAGTAGACTGAGTAAAGTGGGAACGGATGAGTAAGAAGTGGCCTCTAAAACTAAAGTGTGCCTATGAAAAACAGTAGGACCGGATAAAAAAGAATTAGCGAGGTGGGAGACTTTCAGTCCGCTTTTTTCTTGCGAGGGGGCGGGATCGCTACTTTTCTTCTGCTCTGGAGATGAGATGGCAAATGTAGCTGAGGGAAGCCACTTTTACAAAAAGTTATGACAGAAAATAGGATTAAGCAGTGCGCTAGAGTGAAGGTGTCTTTCACTGCAATGAAACTTGCAGCATGAAAGGTCCCTTTTACCTTTCCCCGCAGACAAGGGCAGATCAGTTCATATCTTCTCTTCATCTCAGTTTTCCCAATAGGCCACTATATATGGTCCTCTACTTCTGTATAGTTGTACCTAAAGATGCATCGCGCAGTATAGAAGCAGAGAAGGGATGAAGGACTCGGGAGAGAGCCATGTATGGTAGTTGATAGAAATTGGCAACAATCTATAAAGGCAGTTAGGAGCCGCTCACAAAGAAGAGTCGCCTCATTCCATCATATTCGTCACAATACCTGGCTGTCTCTCTGTCTGTGATAAATGTGATAAACAATGAAAATATCAGCTATGCTTTGGGATGAATAATAACGAAGACGAGCAGGGTTATAAATATAACAAGGGTATATGTAAAATGTGTTTTTAATTAGTGGATAACGATAACGTAACATCGATGGCAATGGTTAGAACTCAATGTCTAGAGGCCCAATGGCTTGGCACATGTCAGTCTGATCCTAATAACAATAAAGAAAAGTCTGAGCCATCGCTTCCCTCGTGATGCACACAGACGACAACGGTGTCTTTGCGTCGACTGTGTACCTATCTCAAAAAGGGAACAGACAATAACAGACGAAAGGAGCAGACATCGGCAACCGTCGAAGCTAACGACATATGAGTAGCTCAGTTCGGTAGTGCTAGTTGTACCCACTGTGTGAAGCATTTGATAAGCTACTCGAATGGCGTCTTCTTGTTCTGGCAGTGTAATGACAGCAGTTTGCACCCTGTCGCTTTAGCAATTCAGCCTCTGTTTGGTTTTATTTTATCTTTTACTTTGTTACTCCATAACCGTTTTGCATCCAGGACAATTTCGTAAAATGGATTTCAAAGGATGACCAGTGATCTCCTAACTTCACTTGTCGTAGTATCAGCAAATGGAGAGAATCACAGAAACCAATTATCGTCGACGCACGGTCGATCGAACTTGCTTCTTACATTGATGATTGTCGTCAAAATAAATCAACAATGTCTTCTACTACTTTAATATCCGCAGTAGTCTTCAATGCACTGGCTGCCTGCATCCATTGTGCTTTGCACCTTAGCCACACGCTTGGAGTTTGTTGGACTGTACCATTGAGTGTCATCTTCCTTGCTGTTGAACTGAAAATGACAGTCAGTTAAAATAAAATAAATTGAAAAGAATATGATAAATATAATACAGGAATTTGAAGTGACCATGTCACTGAGTGCACGGTAAGGCTTTCTCTTGCAGACCATTTACTAAAAAGAAATTCACAAAGAAGACATCGATTGACGCTTCAAAAATGAAGCCTCCGAATTGGATGAGCTAGTTCAGAGAACACAACACTGGCTAAACTACCCGCTTCCTCACACTATGAAGGTGCTCTTGAGCTAGTGGAGGTGTTGCTGTGGAAAGTGACGTCACTACAATGCGCGTAATGCGAGGAACTAATAGGAACTCATTCCAGCTACTCCACTTACAATGTCTACGTGATGATCGTAAACGAAAGGATGGATTTATTTTGCTGACCACGATGTCGGAGGAAATCAGACCAAGCAAGCTGCTCAAACTACTAGCAGAAGTTATGGGTTCACCTGGCGAGAGGCTTCATTTTACACTAGTTCTTGAATGGTTAGCCTTTATAGGACAAGTACCACCTACCCGGAAAGTCTCACATTTTCTGCATTTTTTCATTTGTACCTCATCATTTTTCGTTTATTCTCTGAGAGCGTTAGAACGCAGAGATGTTTCGTAAAGATTATTCCCCTTGTAATAAAAGAACATCACATCATTGCTTCTCACCTGATCGTCGAGCTGCTTGTAGTTAGTCGTGTCAGATGTTCTATGCCTACATTTATTCTTATAGAGATTCTGCAATACGTTTGTAAACTTGTGAATGCAGTAGGAACATTGAATTTCTCCTCTTTATTATGCTCACAGTAGCTTTGTTCATTCGTTGCACATTCCCTGACACTTGACGAAGAGCGTCCCGATCGAATGTGAAGCGACGCAGTTTTCGAAGAGATTTGGACACTTTCCTGTGATAAAACAGTTCAATTGTATGGTAGTTTGCAGTTCTATTGTGATTACAATCACGTTTCTGGGACGCATTCTTCATTCGACTTCCACTCAGAATCGGAGTGCCAGATCGATTTTGGGGCCAGCTGATGTGAAAGTCTATGGATCCATCCTCTCGGAAGAATCTCGCACTGATTGAACAACTCTGGACGAAAGGGATTCATTTCAAGGATCATGGATGTCATAGAGTGCGCCACGTTTGTTGGCAGTACCTTCACCGAGAATATAATCCCTACCAAAAGCATTGCAATCAACCTTTGAGGTAAAAACTGGAAAATAGTAGAGCAGTAAAAAACAAGTGGCGTACTTTCTAAATTTATGACTCTTTCAAAAAATCTTCTTAAACCCCGTGTAGTTTGTTTGGAAGGATAAATACTGCCACATTAACATTCTTAGTTACCCCTATGGGCAATGTTCGTGCCTAAAAAGTGTCAAATTGTACCGCGATCCTGAATGGAAGTCGAGTGTATCGAACTCCCCAAGGGGGAACGTACAGTCAGTTGTTTTATTGTTTATCACCTCGAACCCGTGGGAGAAAGGATTTTCACCTGTAAAGCTTGGAGTTCTTCTTGTTGCGTGTTTCCTTCTCCATCTTGTCCAAAGTGCCTGCACAGGCGTCGATCGAGTACTTCAATAATCAATTACTTTATTTTAGTTGAGTCGGACTCGCTATTTTGAACAAAAGTAACTGCACAGTACCTGTACATATTCATTGGTAGGAATATCAGGAACACTTGGTGGAAGATCTAAATAGTTTGATATGGTGACGAATACAGAAGTCGGCCAAATTGGTGTAAATAGTTACAAACCTGGTTTTGGAGGATAAATAATAAGCGTTACAGGAGGTTGATATCGTGTCGGAGGTGGAGTCGGCGGTGGCAAGTAACGAGTGGTTTGATATACTGGTGGCGTAGGAGGACCATAGTCGATTGCTATTTCACGATATTAAGTCCAAGAAATCAAAAACACAACTTAATTGAGCCACCTTACCTGGAGGGCCTGGTGGTCCCGGTGGGGATGGTGGGAATGGAGCAGGGTTGTATGGTGGCAAAGTAAGTGAGGGAACATAGATAGTGGGTGGAGGTGGTTTCGGTGCAGGTGGCTGATACTGAAAACTTGTGCAGTGAGGAGGTAGGATTTGGAAGTAAAAGTGAAGTGAAAGCTGAAGTTCACATATAATCGGTTACCTGAGCATGCGCAAATGAAAGAAGAGCTACTATAGAGCCTGAGCCCAACAACATGGCATGTAACATTCCTCGACCCCGAATTCTAGTGCTTAAATATTCGGAAATTGAAATTCAACTCGGCGATCAACTCAAAACAGCGTCTGTTTCTATCTATTGTTATCGTGTAGAAATACCAGATTAGTATTTGGTCTTTTTTTGAATAAATACTTCTCATTATTTTAATCCATGTGACTGGGGTAGAAAGATCATTCCGAGTGAGGGAGTGTAAAGTTTCAACTTCAATGGCTTTCATTAATTCCACTCCACCGTTTTATTTCTGATTTACGGTCACATCGGTTGCGAAATTCAGGTCTTTCAGTGGGCTTAGCTTCAATTTACCATCGGCAAATTTTAAACAGCTTGAGCAGTTACCGAACAGGCTCAGGGCAGCATCCATGACGTGATTAAGTACACATATCCTTACAATATATAAAGCGCTCTGTCTGCCTGTTTGTTTGTTTGTTTGTTTGTTTGTACGGAAATTCGATATCACCTGAAGAAACACTTGCAGAAGTCGAGTCAAGTTTGGAATGGGTTGAGCATAGGGTAAGTGCAATAGAGCACATATGAGCCTAGCGGAGCTCCGCTTCCAAGGGGCGGGGCATGCGCCTGAATTGGACGGGGTCATGGGCTAATTCTTCTTATTCGGTCTCGTGATGAATACGGTGTATCACCCCTATGACTCAGCGTTCCAATGCTTTCTGCAAGAAGATCGTGAAACTGTCCAAAATTGAGTGTGCACCATAGCTCGTTACATGAAGGAAAGGAGCTCGACACAAACAGCACAGTGCAACTTTCATTTGTTCATTGATGACCGACGATTTGTATGCTGATGATATGGTGATTGCAGACTAGACTCATTCAGTTAATCTCTATCTTGGTAAACCGTAATCATCCAGTGATATGTCGACCACTTCTTTCTCGTGTCCACTGACGCATCACGTTCATAATCAAGCAAGCATACATAGCTTGGTCTACCTTAAAGCCTTGAATTATAGTTAGGGATGATGACATGTGATTACAACAATCAAAGATTGAAACCTTTATGATTCTGTTTATAATTACATACAATATATGAACTTATTTGTATATCTGTTGTACTCAAGAATACCAAAGGCAGCTTTCAGGAGCCAGTATCTTGGACTTACATCTCTAGAAACGCGACGCAGCGTTTTCGATCTTTGTATGGTTCACAAAATTGTACACGGCAAGTGTGGTCACGGTTCCAATGTTTTTAAGCTGACACATTCAAGGACTAGGGGTGGCTGCATGAAAATTTCTTTGGCACGTCCTAAAACGAACTTGCGAGCGAGTAGCTTTACCTTCAGGGCTGGCACTGATTATCTAAGAGTGGTGAAAAATATGTGTATCTGTCTCGACATCGCTAGCGCAGTTCAAACGCCAAGTAGTTAAGTTGCCGATGAAGGGAACTGGTCCTAACGTTTCCTGAGACCCATTATTTAACTAATTTATCTTTGTATTGCGTATGTTCGTTATTTACTTGCGTTTTGATTTCTTTCTCACATTTGCCTTCCGCAGGCATGATAAACTTATAACTTATAAGTGCAAATCGAGAACCCCAGATTATTTGGGGTAGGACGAGTTTTGTCACAGCTGATATCAGAACAAAGAAAAAATATCAAACTCCTATTGAGTCGCCTAAGACGACAACCAATCACACCGTGATTTGTACAGAGTGATGGTAGGGATTATAACGGATCACATGAATATTAAACAGAATTTATTGTGTTCGTCTTTGGTACGTTCTTCTCGATGCTCTTGGCTCTTCACTATTATTGTTGAACTTCGAGCTTATAAACCCTTTTTCAGACCCCAATTTTACAATATAGTGCTGCTTACAATCAATTAG